>JAFLJL010013201.1:0-15827 GCA_018398815.1 Conus ventricosus
CCCCCCCCCCCCCATCATTTCCCACACGGTGTGTGTGTGTCAGTTCCTCCATCATAGAGCATTCTGCCTCACCATCATTTCCCCACCGTGTGTGTGTGTCTTTCTCTCAATGAGGATTCTGCCCCCCCCCCACTCATTTCCCCATACGTGTGGTGTGTCAGTTCTCCATCGTAGAGGATTCTGCCCCCCCCCCCCCCCCAAATTTTACACACGTGTGTGTGTGTAGTTCCTCCATCAAGGCATTCATCCCTACCCATCTTTTCCCACAGTGTGTGTGTGTGGTGTGTGTGTTGTGTGTGATGTGTTGTGTGTGTGTGTGATGTTCCTCCATCATAGGATTCTGCCCCCCCCCCACCCTATCATTTCCCGTGTGTTTGTGTGTGTGTCAGTTCCTCCATCATAGAGGATTCTGCTCCCAATATTTCCCCACATAGACGCTTATCAGTGATATGAGTTTCTTGCAAAGGGACCAAGTCGAATTTCCTTTTTTTAAATATCGAAATGATGTTCTCTTCAAATTATGTTTCAATCCTATACAATTCAGAGAAATTATGCGCACTTTATCCATTGCTGATTAACATATGTGAGGTTTGGATGTTGTCTGTTATATATTCTATGTTTTGCTGAACAATTAAGTAGTGGGGGGGGTGGGGGGGGGGCGGAGTGGGGGGGGGGGGGGAACGAGTGCAGGCAAACAGTCCTTCCATCATTATAGCGATGACTTGGCAAAGATTTAAACTTTTTAAAAAAAAGGGGGGGGGGTTGAAGATGAAGAAAATGGGACCATAAATTTAGAAAATCTATTATATAAAGCTCAGTTTGTCTGTCTGTCTGTTCGCTTATATACGGCCACAGTTTTATGCCGATCGCCACCAAAATTTGGTATAAAGTATCCTTGGTGTCCTACAAACAACAACGTCGGGTCGGCGATCACGTGACGCATTGCGTCGTGATGCAGTTTGCGTCCACAGACGCAAAACTGGACATCGGAACACTACACGACAGACAAACTTGCCGGGGCGAGACGGAGTCGAAGCGCGTAAGCGCTAGTATATTATAAATATGAAAACCCTTCACTAGCTGCATGAGAGAACCATTGTAATCCCTCTTGAAGACACATCTATTTGTATTGCCTGCTCTCGGCCTTTTGTCTGCTGGATCAGATCATCAGGGAGACACGGCTAAAAGGCCTCGGCGGACAGTTCCACAAGATCTGGCTGAGAAATCTTACTGACGTCGATGCGGAAGCTGCCTTGCCTCTTTGAGCAGTGGAACTTTGGTTGCAGCCTGATCTGCAGCATGCCAGGGAATTGGTCTGTGTCGCAGTCTGTGAAATGATAAGAGCGAGTATGGAGAAGGTTTTTTGACAGCGGAGCGTCTTGCAAGGATTAGATCCAGTTGGTGCCAATGCTTTGAGAGCGGATGTCTCCAGGAGACTTTGTATTGTGGCTTCATCTTGAAGAAGGAAACAGCGATGCACAGTTCGTGACAGGCGCAAAACTCGAGCAGTCGCTGTCCGTTCCCATTCTTTTCCCCACTCCAAAGCACCCAGGGCATGAGACCCACGAGTCGTTGTCTGCACCCACTCTGGCATTCTGGCACCCACTCTGGCATTGAAGTCGCCCAGGAGAAGAAGTTGTTCTGTGCTGGGGATGTTCCTTATGGTAGATGCAAGATTTTCATAGAACTCATTCTTGGCATCCGGAGTGGCGGACAGAGTCGGAGCAAATACACTGACAAAGGTGACAAGGCCTTTGGTGCTGTTGAGGCAGAGTCAGGAGTCGCTCTGCCTGGTTCTGCCACACTTAGCAGGCTGTTCTTTACTGCAAAACCTACTCCATGCTCTCTTGGGGCATCAGAACTCTTTCCTTGCCAGTCGAAGGTGTAGTCCCTCTCCTTCAGTGTGCCTGTGTCAGCCAGCTGTGTTTCCTGCAGGGTGGCGATCCACATTCAATCTCTTGAGTTCATTGCTTATGACAGCTGTTTTTCTCACGTCACTGATATCGTAAAGGTCTTGAGATAGCCCAGGCATTATTATCTGGACATTCCAACATCCCAGTTTTAGCACTGAATCCTTTCTGAAGTTTTCTTGTTGCCTGGTTTACGACCTGCCTATCAGATGGTCTCCTATCTCCATGCACCCAATGAAGAAAGCAGGTCGTGGCGAGACAGCACCTTGTTGGCTGGGGGCTGCCCAGCTTAGGCGGGCGGCAGCTGTCCAGTGAGATGCGAAGATCTCTCCCACCGTCGGAAGAAACCCCTAGCGTCACGCTCTACGCCAATTGAGCGCTGACTTAAAACCGACATCTGCTGCTCCCCTGTTGTGCTGACACAAGCAGCGAAGCTGGAGTGTCCTCTGCAGGTCGTAGGTGCAAGTGAGTGAGTGTGGAAAGGATGGACAGATATAAGCCTGGGCATTGTAATATGGAGGACAGACTGTTGCCCATTGATGCTTGTCCCCCCTCTCACCTCGCTGACGGGTCCCAAAGGATAACAACAGGGCTGTTAAAGTTGTGGTGCCAACGCAGACGAAGGAGCTGAAGAAGGGTGACAATAGGTTTGCCATCAACCTCATTAGGAGGCTCCTATTTTGGATTTTTTGTGCAAGGGTTTACTCCCTTGGATAGTTGGAGTCGGGATATACTCTCCACCAGCGATGGCGCCAGGTGAGGCGATCTTTCTGTTTGTTCCAATTGGGTGTTGGACACCCTCCTATACATCTTCCTGTGTGATCGTCGGCGGGGGTGCCGGTTGTTTTGTAGTATTTTTCTTCGTCAATACGACCATGTGGACAGGTAGTACTGGGACCAGGTTCCAGATGAACATCTGCTGTATGCACCTGCCTACCTGATCTAGGGTGTTGTTTTCCGATAAATACCTTGGTTGCGGGCATTTCTTCCCCAAACTGGACCCTTAAAGCATGATTGGCATTGGTATTTTTTATAGCTGATTGCAATACCTCTGGGAGCCAGACCTTTGGTGTTATAAGGGTGAATCTTGCTCTCTGGTGGCCGGGCTAAGATCACCTCACACATTTCACCAATTGCTGCCGCAACCGACCACGATCACTTGTCCAGTGCGTGCGCTGCCTGCCACCCAGATCTGCCGAGAACCAGCGGCCAACGGCGGTCACTGTCAGTGCGCAGGAATATCTCTTTTGCCTTCAGATGAACAGGGTGATCGTTCGAGGCCATTTGCAAATCGATAGGCACACTCCACGAAAAAGATGACGAAAACAAACAAACAAACAGGAGGTTAAAACGACGAACGTGTCGATAAAATGATCGAAAAAGGATTCGAAATGGCAAAGAGCTCCGCTGAGAAGATACATAACAAGCAGGGGAAAAAATCTGTCAGAGAAAACAGCTCTCACGGAAGGAGAAAAGCTGTCAGAGAACCACACGCTCTCATACTGCACAGCAGGGGAGAAAAGCTGTTGTCACCAGAGAAACACAGCTCACATTACTGCACAGCAGGGGAAAAGCTGTACAGAACACAGCTCAAATACTGCTCAGCAGGGGAAAAGCTGTCTCCAGACACCACAGGGGCTCTCATACTGCACAGCAAGGGGAGAAGGGAATAGCTGTCACAGAACACAGCTAACATGCTGCACAGCAGGAGGAAAAGCTGCACAGAACACAGCTCACAGACTTGCACAGCAGGAGAAAGCTGTCAGAGGCAATGCAGCTCACATACTGCAAGAGGAGATTTGCTGTCGAGAAGTGCTCACTTACCTGCACTGCAGGGAGAAAGGCTGTCTGAGAATGCAGTAACATACTGCACCGCAGTGAGAAAAGCGGCCCCACAGAACAAGCTAACATACTGCACCAGCATGAGAACGGCTGTCAGAGTTTGCAGCTCAACATACTGCCACTGCAGGAGGAAATGCTGTCACAGGAAATCAGCTCACACATGCAGGGAAGGAAAAGCTTTGTCACAGTTCACTGCTCAACTGACTGCATGCAGGGAGAAAAGCTGTCAAGAAAACACAGCTCACTCGGCAGGGGAAGAAATATGCTCGTCACAGACACAGCTCTTAGACTGCATGGCATGGAGGGAGATAAAAGCTGTCTCAGAATTATACCAGGACTTTCCATCCAGATGACACTGCTGGAGGAAAAGCAGCTCACAGATACACGCACAAAAGACTGCCACAGAAGGAGGAGACAAGCTGTCACTGAAAACATCTCACAGAATGCATGGCAGGAGGAAAAGCTGTACAGAATACAGCTAACCTATACTGCACAGCAGGAGTAAAGGCTGTCAAGAATACAGCTCAAAGACTGATACAGCAGGGAAAAAAGCTCTCACAGTAAACACTCTTACATACTGCACTGCAGGAAGAAAAAGTGTCACCAGAATACAGCTCACACACGACTGGAGAAAAGCTCTCACGACTAAATGCTCCACATATGCCACTGCCAGGCGGTGAAAGGCTGTCAGAAGAATACAGCTCAAATACAGCACAAGCAGGGGAAAAAAGATCTCACAGAACTCGCTCACATGTGCACCAGCAGGAGAAAAGCTTGTCACAGGGGATACAGCTCACACGACAGGAGAAAAGCTGCAGAGAATGCATCTCACATACTCGCACACCAGCAGGCGAAAAGCTGTCACAGATTACAGTCACATTACTACAAGCAGGTGAAATGCTGTACCCCCCCCCTCCCATACAGCTCACATACTGCACAGCCAGGAGCATACCCTGCGTCACAGAAACACAGCTCACAGACTGCATGGCTAAGGAGATTAGCTGTCACAGAATACAGCCACAGACTGACACAGCAGAGAAGGGAAAAGATGTAACAGGAACAGCTCTCAGAATGCTAGCAGGAGATATAAGCTGTCCAGAACACAGCTCACAGACTGCAATGGCAGGAGAATAAGCTTGTCACAGAACACTGGCTCACATACTGCACAGAAGGTGAAAAGATGTCACAGAATACAGCTCACAGGATCTGCACAGCAGGCGAAAAAAAGCTCTCACCGAACACAAGCTCACATATGCACAGCTGTGTGATAAGCTGTCACGAATACAGCTCACACGACAGGAGGAAAGCTATCACTGAACAGCTCACATACTGCACAGCAGGGAGAAAGGCGGTCAGAGTATACAGCTCAAAATACAGCAACAGCAGGGGAAAAGCTCTCACAGAACACAGACACAGCTGCACAAGACAGGAGAAAAGCTGGTCAACAGATTATCTGATCACATCACGACAGTGAGGAAAAGATGTCAGAGAATGCAAGACTAACATACTGCACAGGCAGGCGAAAAGCTGTCACAGACTACTGCTCACATACTGCACAGCAGGAGAAAATGCTGTAAAGAATACACGACTCACATTCATGCATCAGAAGGAGAAAAAGCTTCACAGATTACAGCTCAACTTCTAAATGCACAGGCAGGAGAGAAAAGCTGTACACAAGAATGCAGCTCACAGACTGAACAAGCAGGATAAAATGCTCTCACTGAATACAGCTACTCGACTGGTGAAAGCTGCGACAGAATTATACTAACAGATCTGTGCCAGGGGAGAGAAGCTTGTCAGAGAATACAGCTCTATCGGCAGGGGAAAAGCTGTCACAGACACAGCTCCACGACAGGGGAAAAGCTTCGTCAGAGATTACTGTCACATAGGCAGGGGAAAAAGCTGTCACAGAATAAAGCCTCTCATACTGGCGGACAGGGAGAAAGGCTGTCAGAGAATACAGCAATCACAGATTGACACAGCAGAGGGTAAGGCTGTCAGAAAACACAGATCACATACTGACACGACAGGTGAAAAGCTGTCACTGGATAAACGATCACCAGAATGAACGGACATTGGGAAAAGCTGCCAGAGAATACAGCTCACACCCGCAGGGGGAAGAGGAAAAAGCTGTCAGTGAATACAGCTCACACCGCAGGGGGAAAAGCTGGTCAGAGAATACAGATCACACGAAGGGGGAAAAGATGTCTGAGAATTCAGCTCCCTACGACATGGGGGGAACAAAGCTGTCAGAGAATACTAGCTCACACCACTGGGCGGGAAAAAGCTGTCAGAGAATAACAGCTCACACGCAGGGCGGCAAGAAAAGCTGTCTGAGATTACAGCTCACACGGCAGGGGAAAAGCTGTACGAGTTCACAGCTCAATATGGCAGGGCGAAAAAGCTGTCAGAGAATACAGCTCCAATATGGATTGGAAATAGCTGTCAAGTGAATACAGCTCACTTGACTGGGCGAAAGCTGTCAGAGAATTACAGATCACAAGACAGGGGGAAAATGCTGTCTACAGAAAACACTACATTTGGAGCTGTATAGAAGCAGGTATTACGAGACCCAGCTGGCAGATTGTGACACTAACCGTATGTGTAGGGACGCGGCCCTGACACTCAACCGTATGTATGTAGTTTATGGGCGCGGATGACATTCACCGTTTTATGTCACAGAAAACAGCTCACACTAATCGGAGTGTATGAGAAGCAGAGTAAAAGCAGTCCGTCGGCGTTTGCCTGACATCACCGTATGATGTATGACGCGGGGGGGGCGGGGGTGCTGTACAACTCACCGTATGATGTATGACGCGGCTGACCTCACCGTATTGATTTATGGCTCGTGGCTGACTACTCACCGTTTGATGTATGGGACGGCTGAAACTCACCTTATATGTATGGCGCGGCAGACAATACCGTGTGATTGTATGGCGCGGCTGGTCACTCACCGTAAGCTGTATGGCGCGGCTGACACACTCAACCGTATGATGCATGGCGCGGCTGACACTCACCGTTTGATGTACTTATGGCGCAGATTGACCACTAACCGTAATGTATGCATTGACGCGGCTGAACACAGCATGATGTCATGGCGCGGATGACAATCACCACGTTATGATGTATGGCGACGGGCTGACTCCGCATGATGTATGGCGCGGCTGACAAATCACCATATGATGCATGGCGCGGCTGTTCACTCACAGTTGTTGTATGCAGTGCCTCTGACGATAACTATATTGATGTATGGCGAAGTGACAACTCAACGTTGTTGTAATGGCGCCGGATGACGCTCACTGTATGATGTATGGCGCACGGTTGATTTTGACACTCACCGTATGATGTATGGCGGCGGCTGAAAACTCACCGTATGGATGTTGGCGCGGCTGACAACTCACAGCTATGATGTTTATGGCGCCGCTGACAACTCTCCGTATGACTGTTTGGTGCGGGCTGACGCTCACGTAATGATGCATGGCGCGGCTGACACTAACCATATGTTGCATGGCGCGGCTGTCACTCACCATGTGAGCATGGCGCGGCTGACACTCACCGTTAGATGTATGGCGTGGCTGACGTCACTGTATGCTGTATGGCGTAGGCTGACACTCACGTTTGTTGTATGGCGCCACGGGTGTCGCTCCTGTATGTGTTTGGCGCGGGTTGACAATCAATGTATGAATGTATGGCGACGGCTCCTGAATACTCACCTATGATGTGTGGCCGCGGCTGACACTCATGTTTGTATAAATGGCGCGGCTGACACTCACCGAAGATGTATGGCGCGGCTGTCATAATCAACTGTGATGTTGGGCTGGCTGAACACTCTCCGAATGATTGTATGGCGAGTCTGACACTCACCGTTGTGATGTATGGCGCGGCTGACACTCACCTGTGTCTGTATGGCGCGGGCCTGACACTCTCCATTTGTTTGTATGGACACGGATGACACTCACCGTATTCGAGGATGTATGGCGCGGCTGACACTCACAGTGGTCTTGTATGGCGCGGATGCCACTCCACCGTGTGATGTATGGCGACGGCTGTAATCTCACGTGTGATGTATATGGCGCGGCTGGACTCTCACCATTTATGTTATGGCACAGGCTGACATATAACCGAATTGATGGATGGCGCGGTGACACCTCACCGTGTGATGTATGCCGCGGCCTCTGACACTCACCGTTGTGTTGTTTGGCCACGGCTGACACCTCCCCGATTGATGTTATGGCACGGCTGATAACTCACCCGATATGATGTATGGCCGCGGCTGACACTCACCGTGGTTGTTTGGCGGGCTCTCACTTCACGTGTGATGTATGGCGCGGACTGTATCTCACCGGGTGATGTATGGCGCGGTGGGACACTCTCCGCCTCCGTGCGGTTTTGGCCGCCGGGCTGCAATCAACGTCATCACCCACCTTTGTTGTTCACGCTGTGATCATTTGTTGATGATGGCTGTTAATAATGCTCGGTGCTCGTTGTTTAATGTTCCTGTTGTTGTTGTTGTTGTTTGTTGTTGTTGTTGTTTTGTTGTTGTCTGTTGGTTGTGTTGTTGTTGTGGATGTTGATGATGATGTTGCGGTTTGGGAGTGATGTTTTGTATAAAATCTTACAAGCTGTTGATGATGTTAATGTTAGCTGTTTCATTTTGTTCGGTCGCCGTCGTCGTCGGTGTTGTTGTTTATGATGTTCGAGGTCGTCTATGCTGTTTATAAAGATTCTCTTCAAGATTGTTCTTGTTAATTTCTATAGACTACTCGTTATTGTTGATATTGACGGTTGTTGTTGCCGCTGCTGTCGGCTAATTATTGGTGTTGCTCGTGGTACTACTAGTGATGGTATTTTGCTGGTAATGCTTCTTGATACTGTTAGTATTTTATGTTTTGTAGCCGGCCTTGCTGATTTTTTGTACGTCTTTAAGGAAGTTGTGGCTGTTCATGTCAATACTTTGGTTGATGATTATTGCTAAGACTGCTGGTGTGTTTGTGGCTGTTCATGTCAATCACTTAGTGTGATGATATTTGCTAAGATTTGCTGGGGTTTGTGGTGTTCTTGTCTATAATTTGGTTGATGATATTGCTAAGGTTGTGGTGGCTGTTCATGTCAATACTTTGGTTGTTGTTATTGCTAAGACTGCTGGTGTTGGAAGTTGTGGCTGTTCAATGTAATAATTTGGTCTGACGATATTGATAATGGAAGTAGTGTCGGATGTTCATGTCATTCTTTGGTTGATTATATTGCTAAGACTGTGGGTATTTGTGGATGTTTCATGTCTTGAATATGGGTGATGATATTCCTAAGGAAGTTGTCGGCTGTTCATGTCAATAATTTGGTTGATGATATTGCTTAAGGAAGTTGTGGCTGTTCCATGTCAATTATACTTTGGTTTGATGATATTGCTAGGTAGTTGTGGCTGTTTTCGTCAAAATGTAATTAATTTGGTTGATGATATTGCTTTAGACTGCTGGTTTGTTCTTAACCATGTTGCTTTTGTTTTGCTAAATTCGTTTTTTTCTTATTTTATTTTTTTTTTTTTTAGGTTTTGCTGGTTGATTGTTGCTTCAAATGTTTTTACATAATGCTCTGCGCTACCGTTGTTATTGTTGTAGTTGATTTGTTGTAGATGATGTTGATGTTGTTGACAATGTTCTGTTGCTTTCAATGTTGATGTTGTTGTTCTGCCTGTTGTTTTGATGTCCGTGTCATTGGATTGTAAGAAAGCTATATTACATGATAACATTAGTGTCGCTTCAGATGGTATTGTATTTAATGTTGTGGTTGTTTTCGTTGTTGTTGTAGCTGATGTCCAATAAAGCTGCCGTTTTTTTTTTTGACGTGCCTAGCCGGGTTTGATGTGTGGGACCACGTACTGCAAAGCGGGCGGGCACATCGCTCATAAAGTTCTTAGCAAGAGGACGGACGATATGAGATGCTGTCTTTTATGTCATTGAGACTGTCCCAACTCCGAACCTCTTTGTATATCGGATACGGTAGGTAGGCCTTTCTCGTCCGTCTGTCTGCATCTGTCTGTTGGTCAGTTGTTCAGATTGATGTCTTTCGTCTGTCTGCTCATGTCTGTTGCGTCAGTCTGTTTCATGATCTGTGTCTCGGCCCCCCCCCCCCTCCCCCCACCCCGCCCCCCCCCCCGACTCAGTATGTTTCTGAAGCTGTGATCTGCTTGAGTCAGTCTCTTTCTGTTCTTTGTCTGGTGTCCCGTCTGTCTGTTTCTGATCTGTGTCTTTCCGAGTCCTTTTCTCTTACGCACAAACATACTCGGAATCAGTCTGTCATTCTACATGTCCCATGCGTAAGGTAGGATTATCGGTAGGCACCACAATGACAGAGTCACCACCACACACACACACCTCACACACACACAAACACCACACACCTCACCTCTCACACAAAAACAGGTTGTACAGGTGCTCACAACACACACACACATCACACACACACAACACAAACAATCTCATCACAAACACCCACACACAATCTTATTCATTTTCTCGCTTCTTGGATTGTCCCTCATGTCTCCCTTGTAGACTTCTTCTTTTTATAAGGGTTAGCATATTTGGGTTAAAATTACCAGCCAACTGTTCCGAGATTATGGGTCTCACTTCGTCTATGTCCCCTTATACATGGATCATCTTTACTTAGGGTCATTATTGCACACGTTTGCGTCACCGTTTGTTTCGTTAGGGTCGATTTAGGAATTGTTTACAAAGCTCAGGTTTGACAGCGATGGGTGTCGAAACTCCACATTCTTTATGATTCACATACAGTTCTCATTCGTCAAGCACTTCTGTACGGTTTGTTGCGCCTTTCTGCAGCTTCAAATTGCTTCTTGTTCTTCTTCTTTTTTTTTGAACTTTCGCGATACATAATGTCCATCAGTAAACAGATTACTCTGTCTACATTGGTAAGTATGTTGCTGACGAAAGGATGGAAAAAGGAAAGGAGGATAAAAAAGGAAAGTAAAGGAAAAAGAAAGGGGGGGGGGGGAGAGAAAAAAGTGGATAGGAGGCTGACCTTATAGGAGTAAAGCCAGTTGGTGAGCAAGAGTTTTTAACAAACTTTTATACATCTTACGCATGCCACCTCTGTCTGTGTAAGACGGGAGATGTACCGACTGTCCCCGTCCCACAGGGAGAATCAGAGTCAGGCAACTAACACCACCAACTCCACCGGAACGCAAAGAATCACGGGACGTACCCATCATAAATAATATTTTAGTACATCATAACATTCGCTTCACTCAACGCTCACACTTCTTAGTGGAGGTTGGGATAAATACAAGAAGATGGGTAGAACGACAGAATAAAACATGTAAAGTGGGGGAAAGAAGAAGACATGGATTACAAGAGGTACTAATCCTAGGGACAAAAATCAAAGTGGAAAATAATCCCAAACTCCAGGGTTCGCCCCGTAATCTCCCCTACCAACCCGCTAATTATAAACGAGGTGAGGAAAAGAAGAAAAGGAACCAAAATAATAAAACCATCTGTTACAGATGGCCTAATCTCAGACCAATATACACAAAAAAATAAATAAAGAAAACCCACAAAAAAAACCCCCTACACCTCAATTCAAGTTTTTTAAAAAAAAATGTCACAATGACTTGCTCCCCTCACGCTCACATGACACAACATATTCTGTAAATCCTATTTTCTTCGGTGCCTGGCTCCAATGTTCCCAGAAAATCGCTGGTGAAGTCTTCGGAGTGTGGCCCCGACCGAACTGTCATTTAAGTGGTCACCAACACATTGACAGGCTTGGGTTATGGGCCAGGGGTGGCCCCAACAGAAGACCCACGTCATCTGAAGAGGTTTTGCCCTGAAGAGGTCGAAAAGTCAAACGGGTTTCGCAGTCGGATCAACGGTCAGCCCGGTTGTGGAATCCGTCCAAGCGCTGTCCAAAACCCTCAAACGGTTCTCGAAGTCATTTTTTTAATCACTCACTTATCTAGCCCCCCCCCCTGTCCCCGTGCACAAACCCCAAGGACAAAATAAACAAAGAACGCCCTAAACCTATGTGTCTGATTAAAATTATGTTTCCCCACCGCCGATCTTGCACTCGGTCTTTTGTCTACGTGGCGATGGTCTAGTTCAGAGGGTCACGATGGGTCGCTCACTCGCTCAAAAAAAGAAGACATCCCATGAACCCAAATCAAACTAGGACTCCATATCATGTCAAGTTGGAGATGTAAAGGTAGAAAGAAAAAAAAAAAACCAAACAGGTTAGACTTGCAGGAAGGGGTGAGAAATAGATTAAAGAACCAAAAGATACAATGTTAAGCCAGGCAAGTGATACGGAAAACCATGGACGGCATAAGTAGGGGAAAAGAAAGAAATGAGGTGTCCATCTCCTGGAGGGTAAAGCCTATGTTGATGCGTGCAGAAAAGAGAGGGGAAGGCAGTCTACCGTAAGAGTAATGTCGCAAACATTACATATAATAATCCGACATCACATTAAAACTATAGGACTGTCCCTTTTTCCCCCTTTGTCTTATCCTTCAACTTTTGAATTGAGGGGTGGCAATTAAAAACTTTCCCTTAGCTTATCCTCAGTAAACTTTGCAAATTATAAACTTATGAAATTTACAGAAATATTTTACTTCATAATACTGGCAAATTGTCTAGAAAATTGCTGGCATTAAAAACATTCTTCAACTCCCACATGAATTTATATAAATAGGAAGGAAAAAAAAAATATAGCGACACAAGAAACAAGAGAAAGGGCAACCAATTAGATAAAAAAAAAATATTAGACTTGATGGCCGCACCCTTAGAGATCCGACGTGACGACACAGGCAATCACGGGGGAAGGGGTAAGCGAGCGACGGCAGGAAGATCGCACGGGGAAAAAATTTAAAGTAGGATAGCTATTATATTTTAAAAAAAACCAACTTCTGCATCCTAATAAACCGTTTATTAAACGAACATATTACGCCTTCTGCTAGTTCGCTCGTGAACACGAACTAGTGGCGAATAAACCCGTGTAAAAGAAGATTTGTAGATCATGTTCTCTTACGTCGAGTGTTTGAAATTAATTTGGAAGATAAGTAAGGCTCGATACACATAAACCATTCTATACGGGGGACGACAGAGAATCGCGCCGACTCAACGTTTTAATGCGGGAGTACTAAAATACTTTTCCAACAAGCTTGTGGCAGATGAATAGGCTGGTCCGGACGCCCAACCTGCGACAGGATGGCGTCCCCGTCCAGGAAGCCAAAGTCCCCAGCGAAGGGGATCCAATCATGCAATCGAAGATGTGCTACTGGAAATTTTCTGACAGAGGAGAGAGAGCTCTCCGAACTGTAGCAGGTCCGACTTCACAAGAGCCTGCTCCATAATCGGTTTCCAGCTGCTGGCACACTTCCCGTAAACTAAGTTCATAAGTCGGCCCACGTGAACTTGCCTGAATCATCTTAAGAAATCGGCCGAGGCCAAAAACCAATCGTTTTGGCAAGAGGAAGGATAGGAGGTTGAACAAGCTTTTCTATAGGGGAAAGAACGAAAAATCGCCGGGCTAAAAGAAAACGCCACACTAATAGATAAAAAACGACGGAGGACAGGGTTATATTGAGGATTGGGGAAAGGCTGGAGGGTATTATATGACTTATAAAACTAAATAGCATTAGGGGTAGGTGATACGACGTGACAGTCTGTCTGTCCGCATGTCTGTCTTTCCGTCTCTCTGTCTGTCTCTCTACTCTCTCTCTCCTCTCTCTCTCCTCCCCCCTTTTCTCTCCCTCTCTCTCTCTCTCTCTCTCCTCTCTCTCTCTCTCTCTCTCTCTCTCTGGGAAAACTGCAAGGAAAGAAAAAAATGAAGTCTTTTGTTTCATTTATGTTCTCGTATAAGCAGCACATTATCAGAGTGAGAGTGCCAATACACCAAAACATTAGAACATTAACAAACCCAGACAATTTTTTCAATCGCCAAAACCCTAAATTCAGCAAGAATAGTCTGTGTTTTTGACTGTTTTTTGCCCCAAATGGTTAGAGAGAGAGAGAGTGATTATTATTGGTAGAAAACTAGGCCTGTTATTTTCAATATTTTGCTGGGTTTTATTTCTACCAAACGCGGGTGTGGCTTTCCTAACGCGTATATCCATGGATAATTATAGGCGTCCTGAAGTGATAATGAAAAAATTTTCGATCTGCTATTTCAGATGTCCAGTAAATGACTATCACCGTAATCAGCTGATGCTGATCAGATCTGCTATTTCAGATGTCCACGTAAATGATCATCACCATAGATCACTGATGCTAAATCAGATCTGCTATTTCAGTTTGTCCACGTAAATGACCATCACCGTATACAGCTGATGCTGATCAGATCTGCTATTTCAGATGTCCACGTAAATGACCATCACCGTAGATCAGCTGATGCTGACATTTCCAGTGTCTAGTATATCAGGGTTCAGTCAAAGACGAAGTTCATTTTTCACCTTCTTCTCTTCGATTAAATGACATTAGGTATCAGTTTATATCACAAAACATTCAAAAAGGGCCACACCTGTGTGGATTAATTTATTGTTATTTTCATAAAAATTGAAAAATAGAAACTGCTAAGCTTAAGCTGTTCATATATGTGGGAATATTCAAAAAGGCGAAATACTTATGTAAAGTATAAGAATCTGGGTCTACGGTTCAAAACATTGCTCATGTGTGCTCCCCCTACTGAGAATAAAAACCTGCTCTTCCTAAGCAAAAACCAAAATATCAGCTAATTGATTGCAAACGAAGCTATTATCATTCCTTCAAACAGTTTTATTGTCAAGTCATTACATTCTTCACTTCAGGCTGCAATTTAGATGTAATACTAAAATCTCCAGGCAGCAAATTCAGATGTAAACTTAAAACCTTCAGGCTGCAAATTCAGATGTTTAAAACTAAAACCTTTCGGCTGCAAATTCAGATGTAGTACTAAACCCTTTACACAGGAAATTCAGATGTAGTACTAAACCTTCAGACAGGGCATTCACATCTAGTACTAAAACCTTCAGAAAGAGAATTCAGATGTCGTACTAAAACCTTCAGACAGGAAATTCAGATGTAGTACTAAAACCTCAGACAGAAAATTCAGATGTAGTACTAAAACCTTCAGGTTGCAAATTCAGATGTAGTACTAAACCCTTCAGGCTGCAAATTCAGATGTGTACTAAAACATTCAGGCTGCAAATTCAAAATGTTGCACTAAAAACCCTTCCAGGCTGCAATCAGATGTAGTACTAAAAACCTTCATGCAGGAATTCAGATGTAGTACTAAAACCTTTAGGCTGCAAATTCAGATGTAGTACTAAACCTTCAGACAGGAAGTTCAGATTAGTACTAAAACCTTCAGAAAAAGAATTCAGATGTAGTACTAAAACTTCAGACAGGAAATTCAGAGTAGTACTAAACCCTTCAGGCTGCAAATTTAGTGTAGTAAATAAAACCTTCGGACAGGAATTCAGATGTAGTGCTAAAACCTTCAGGCTGCAATTCAGATGTAGTACTAAAACCTTCGACAGGAAATTCAGATGTAGTACTAAAACCTTTTGACAGGAAATTCAGATGTAGTACTAAACCTTAGACAGGGAAATTCAGATGTAGTACTAAAACCTTTAGACAGGAAATTCAGATGTAGTTCTAAAACCTTCAGGCTGCAAATTCAGATGTAGTACTAAAACCTTCAGCTGCAAATTCAGATGTAGTACCAAAACCTTCAGGCAGGAAATTCAGATGTAGTACTAAAACCTTTAGACAGGAATTCAGATGTAGTAATAAAACCTTCAGGTAGGAAATTCCCGATGTAGTATCAAAATTGGCGTCTTCTGTGAAAAAAGTCTAGCTTGACATTTGATGGAGTTTCTCTAGAAAAGCATTTTACACACTGCATTGCTCCATGCTACACTCGATGATTTAGCCTACCACATCTTTTGACAACAACACAACACCGTTGTTCTTCCTCTGTCCGCCGGTCCATTGGATTTATTGTAAAGAGGGTCTGTTGTGAAATTATTGCTCAACCGGTTTTCTGGTCTGTGATTTTTTGCTCAACGGTCTGTTGGATTATGCCAAA
>JAFLJL010013201.1:16827-27175 GCA_018398815.1 Conus ventricosus
TCTTGTTGTTCTCGTTGTTATTGTTGTCTCTTTGTACATGTTGTTTTCCCCAGTGGTAAGTGTGAAGCTGTCTTGTTGTTCTCGTTGTTATTGTTGTCTCTTTGTACATGTTGTTTTCCCAGTGGTAAGTGTGAAGCTGTCTTGTTGTTCTCGTTGTTATTGTTGTCTCTTTGTACATATTGTTTTCCCAGTGGTAAGTGTGAAGCTGTCTTGGTGTTCTCGTTGTTATTGTTGTCTCTTTGTACATATTGTTTTCCCAGTAATAAGTGTGAAGCTGTCTTGTTGTTCTCGTTGTTATTGTTGTCTCTTTGTACATATTGTTTTCCAGTAGTAAGTGTGAAGCTCTCTTGTTGTTCTCGTTGTTATTGTTGTCTCTTTGTACATGTTGTTTTCCCAGTAATAAGTGTGAAGCTCTCTTGTTGTTCTCGTTGTTATTGTTGTTGCCATTTTTCTCATTTTAATGTCAAATACTGGTTCTGCTTTTCACGTTAACAATTGGTGTCTTGTCCATTTCTTGACAAATTAAGTACCAGTTTTGTTGTTTTTGTCGCTGGCATCATCACCATCGTCATCACCATCGTCATCATCACCATCGTTATCATCACCATCGTCATCATCACCATCGTCATCATCACCATCAGTTTCAAAGTGAAGTGATCGCAGGCAGAAAATAAATCAAAGTTAAAAGAAAAATCATCATCATTTCGCCGGACTAAAGGGACTAACAAATAACAAGACAAAACACGACGCGTATCGACCTCTTTAGTCTTTTTCAGGCAAGATAAACAACATTCAGGACAATGAAGAACGAGCCATCACTTATCTTCTCAAAGTGGGCACACAATGTACCTTGAATCAACGTTTTGCACCCCGTCTGAGACAGTAAGTCAACAAATCAACTTTCAGTTCGCACCCCGTTTGAGAAAGTAAGTCAACAAATCAACTTTTAGTTTGCACCCCGTTTGAGAAAGTAAGTCAACAAATCAACTTTCAGTTTGCACCCCGTTTGAGACAGTAAGTCAACAAATCAACTTTCAGTTTGCACCCCGTTTGAGACAGTAAGTCAACAATTCAACTTTCAGTTCGCACCCCGTTTGAGAAAGTAAGTCAACAATTCAACTTTCAGTTCGCACCCCGTTTCAGAAAGTAAGTCAACAATTCAACTTTCATTTTGCGCCAATTTTAGAAGATAAACGATTGCTCCTGATGTTTTTTGTTTTACCTGAAGATGACCAAGGGGTCGAAACGCGTCGTGTTTTATATTGTAGTTTGTTTGTCCCTTTTGTCCAGCGGAATTTTATTTTTATGTTGGGTATTTATAGAGCGCCTATCCTCGGTCACAGACCAAGCTCTAAGCGCTTTACAATAAACACACTACCTCACTCACTCAACGGGCTGCCTACCCAGGTAGAGCCGGCCGAAGAGCAGCCTACTGGCGTTCATTCAGTCGTTTCCTGTACCATTCAAATATCAGTCACTCATTTTCATTTATCTCATTTATTCCTCCAGTTTCTCACATAGGATGCATGCGATGTTTATACGTGTCCTCCATTTCCACCGGTACACGATGGCACACGATAACAGTAAGTGACAATTTTTGTGGCTTGGTAAGAAATACCAGGCGGAATAATAATATTCTTTTTTTTTTTAAATCATCATCATCATGATCTTCTGTTCATTAACTGCTCCTGCCAAGTAGTTCGTGTCCTGCCAGCGTGACTGCAAAAAGAAAAAAAATCCGACAGTAACCAAACTTGGGGAAAAGATGGAACGCGGTACAAATACGTTTGCAGAAAATGTTGTTGAGGACTCGTGGAACGGATCTGGTTGAAATGGCATCCAGGATCCGTTTAGAAAAGTCAAATGGATAGAGAGATAGATATCGATGGTAGAAAAACAAACACACACACACACTAGATGTAGCTTCTTTCTAACGTTTTGGTAGTATTGCCTTTCTCGTGGAAAAAAACAACAACAAAACTTGATTTACTTCTGATCCTAGTATAAAAAAACGTGAAGTTACCTACCGTTTACGAATAGATAACCATCTCTGAAACGCTATATTTTTATGGAATATGTGACTTTAATAAAGTTACTTAAACGCAGACAGTTCGTGATTTCTTTCACATTCTTTGTTTTAAGTGGATGGAAAGTAACTCTGTTAGTGTGTGCTTGTAGTTTTTTTCCCCTGCAAAAGCAGTTGTTTTTTAAAAAAATTCATTTATGAACTGTTTCAAAGGGCAGATCCGGGATCCGTTCTATTTTTGTGGAGGTCCTCACTCTTCCCAGTGCCCTTATTGTTCATTTAAATATTTGCTTGCTCAGGTTTTTTAATAAGCCGGCCGTTTCTTTACGTTTATTACCAGCCTTTTGAAATTATAGTCTTCTTCTTCTTCTTCTTCTTCTTCTTCTTCTTCTTCTTCTTCTTCTTCTTCTTCTTCTTCTCTTTCTTCTTCTTCTTCTTTCTTCTCTTCTTTCTTCTTCTTTTTCTCCTTTCTTCCTTCTTCTTCTTCTTCTTCTTCTTCTTCTTCTTCTTCTTCTTCTTCTTCTTTATGTTTTATTTTCTGTTTCTCTTGCTTCGTGTTGAGTTTTGTCCACTTTGCGAGAACATGGCAAATGATGACTGAATCATGGCTAATGATGACTGAATCATGGCTAATGATGACTGAATCATGCATTGTGACCGGTTCTATGGGACTTAGAATTCATTCTAGATCAAACCACGCTAGATCTCGCTAATTTTCATTCCTGTTTTCCGTGCGATCCCCTTTCCCCTTCTTCTTCAGCCCACCCCTCGTCTCCCCCCCCCACAGCCCACCCCTCGTCTCCCCTCCCCACAGCCCACCCCCTCCTCTCCAGTCCCCACAGCCCACCCCCCCTCTCTCCCTCCCCACAGCCCACCCTCGTCTTCCCCTCCCCACAGCCCACCCCCTCCTCTCCCCTCCCACAGCCCACCCCCTCCTCTCCCCTCCCACAGCCCACCCCCCTCCTCTCCCCTCCACACAGCCCACCCCCTCCTCTCCCTCCCCACAGCCCACCCCCTCCTCTCCCCTCCCCACAGCCACCCCTCCTCTCCCCTCCCCACAGCCCACCCCCTCCTCTCCCCTCCCCACAGCCCACCCCCCCCTCCCCTCCCCACAGCCCCCCTCCTCTCCCCTCCCCACAGCCCACCCCCTCCTTCCCCTCCCCACAGCCCACCCCTCCTCTCCCCTCCTCTCCCCTCCCCACAGCCCACCCCCTCCTCTCCCCTCCCCACAGTCCACCCCCTCCTCTCCCCTCCCCACAGCCCACCCCTCGTCTCCCCTCTCCACAGCCCACCCCCTCCTCTCAACCCCTCGTCTCCCTCCCCACAGCCCCCCCCCCTCCTCTCACCCCCTCGTCTCCCCTCCCCACAGCCCACCCCCTCCTCTCACCCCTCGTCTCCCCTCCCCACAGCCCACCCCTCCTCTCACCCCCTCGTCTCCCCTCCCCACAGCCACCCCTCCTCCACCCCCTCGTCTCCCCTCCCCCCAGCCCACCCCCTCCCCCCCCTCGTCTCCCCTCCCCACAGCCCACCCCTCCTCCTCTCACCCCTCGTCTCCCTCTCCACAGCCACCCCCCCCTCTCACCCCCTCGTCTCCCTCCCCCAGCCCACCCCCTCCTCTCACCCCCTCGTCTCCCCTCCCCACAGCCACCCCCTCCTCTCACCCCCTCGTCTCCCCTCCCCACAGCCCACCCCCCTCCCACCCCCTCGTCTCCCCTCCACACAGCCCACCCCCTCGTCTCCCCTCCCATTGTCTTCTGTTGGAACACCGTTGTTTGTTTGTTTGTTTGTTTGTTTGTTTCCTCCAGTACATACTGTATCCCCACCAACTGGAAATTCGGGACTAGTATTCTCCCCTTATCAGTCAGACATCCTACCTTTTATGCATATACATTAGTGGTCAGGAAAAAACAATTCCTCAGTCATTGAGGGGGGGGGGGGGGGGGGGGGGGCTAGAATAAAGATTAAATCAGTAAAGGAAAATGTTGAGGGATAGGGGAAGAGTACCCGAGAGAGAGAGAGAGAGAAGAGAGAGAGAGAGAGAGAGAGAGAGAGAGAGAGAGAGAGAGAGAGAGAGAGAGAGAGAGAGAGAGAGAGAGAGAGAGAGAGAGAGAAGTTTTAATGAGGAGACGCAGTTATAAAAACAATTGACAATTCTCCATTGCCTATGCGTGAAATCCTGGGGCTTAATGCTGCTCTACGGACAATAAGGGGTGAACTAAACAAACAATTTAGCAAAACTTGGTGAG
Source organism: Conus ventricosus (assembly GCA_018398815.1). Classification (NCBI taxonomy): domain Eukaryota; kingdom Metazoa; phylum Mollusca; class Gastropoda; order Neogastropoda; family Conidae; genus Conus; species Conus ventricosus. The sequence continues at coordinate 21,100 of JAFLJL010013201.1, forward strand.
CTAGATAGAGAGATAGAAGAAGAAAAAATAAACTGGCTGATGCAGATGATAGCAATTTAGGGCAAGAAGAAAAGGCTAGAATACAGCAGAAAATACAGGATTTAATGCTAAAAAGGTCAGCTAGGTTAGAAGTGCTGTCTACTAACAGAGCGCAGCTAGCATCACAAACAAGCAGAATAAGAGAAACTATAAACAGAATACTTTATGAAAATACTACGCTAGCAGAAAGAATAAGGACTCTGTTCAGGGAACAGGGGATTACAATAGTTAGTATATTAACAGCTGTTGGGTTTGCTATCTCTACACTCGTTTTATGCTTTAACCGGCAGTGCACCAACAGGGCCAGTAACGCCTCCAACACCTCAGCCTGGTAAAAGTTGGATTAGAAAACAATTACATCATCTAGCAAACCTATTAAAGAAGTTAGCCGCCAAAGCGCTTGATGCTCTGCCTGGCATAATAGGCAGTGTTGTTAGTTGGGTTTTGTCTACTATAGGCAAAGTTGCTGGTTATATGGCTGACCATCTGTGGACGTTAGGAGTGCTAGCTGCTGGATTAATTTTTAGTGAAATAAAGTACAGCTAATCCAGTAAAAGTTAAGAAAACAACAAGGGCTGTCTTTTCGCTAGTGTGACTGTCAGTGTGAGGTAGATCAACAGGTGGAGTGCTTTCTGGGCTGCTTTCTGGCTGTGGGGCGGTTATGACTGAATCGCTTTCTTCAGGGCTGGGTACTTTCTTTAAAATGGATGGAGCGGGCCTTGTGTTTAAGCATTTATTGTGCCCTAAGTCTTGGTCGTCTCCAGCTATGAGGATTTCATTGTTATAATTCTGTATCATACCAATCTGTAGTCTAAGGTCAGAGGGCAGCATGTATAATCCATAGCCTACAACAAAGTCAACCTTTGACCTAGCGTGTGCAAGAACGTCTTGATACCTTTGTATGCTGGAAGGCAAATCAACAGCAGAGTTAATAGCATCTTCTAAATTGGCTAAAAAATTGTTTTCTGGCATCAAAGCCCGTAGATTGATCTACTATGCTAGACTTAGTCTGTGCTTGCGCTCCTAATACACACCAAACGTATGTCCTTATGGAGTCATTAAGTCTTTGCACGCCTGGCATTTTTAGACCTTTACTTTTATCTAAGATAAGTGTTGTCCCGGCATTAGGATGTTTTTGTTCTATGGATCCCAATCGAACTTGTGTGTTTGGTTGAAAAGAGGTGTGGCCGGGCCAGTAGTCATAAGTATATTCTCTTTTTGTGCCCCACAAATACAATGTGCCTAACCCATGATTGCGGTCTAACTTTTGTCTAAAGTCAGTTGAAGGATCAATGTTAAATTCGTTGCAGATTCTTTCATATGCATTGTTGTCCATTGGGCTTTTAAATGGATTAAAACGCGTTGTCGTTAGGGAGCGGCACTTGTAGTTCAGTTAGTATTCGCCTGTACTGGTAATAAACATGAAAGTTATATACTGACCTTACTAAAAGATTGGGGTGGTTTAAATGGTTTGCATATGAAACACCACAGCCAGTAGTTGCGCAGTAAATGGCAAAATTTAACTGATTCTGGAAAAAGCCATAGGGCGGGATGACCATGCTGATGGCACTCTATCATTCTTTATTGACGGATTTAAATATTTAGTTAGTGGGTTTACAAGTCTGACTTGGAAGCCGTATGATCCATCTACTGCAATGGTTAGATTGCTAAAGTCTAAATATTTGGGATTATAAAACGCTCCTACATTGTAAGTGGCACTTTCGTTGTATTTAAATGGTTCCATTTTTTAAAATAGTTATAAAAAGAGATGCGCATCTATATAAACCAACAAAACAAACGTGTGTCCTTAACGTACCCAATTGACAATAGGCGCGGTAATATAGGGTTGCCCTTAGAGAAATTGGGTTTAAAGTTATGTGGGCTAACATATCTGAAAAGGCTCAAAATAACTGGATTAATGTTAATGACGAGGTGGGCAATCAAGTAAGTCATATAACAATACCTGATGGTTACTACAACTTTTGTTCTTTAAAAGAAGTACTTAGCGAATATGGTATATTGTTAACAATTAACGAGGCAAACCTCAGAATTCTATGAATTTTCCACTAGAAGAAAAAAGAGAGTACACTTTCCCTAAAGGGCTAGCTCAAATTTTAGGCTTTCACAGTAGTGGCGGAGATATAGATTTAGTACAATAGAAGATGTTTATCAATTTAAAGGCAATAAACCTTCTGATTTCTCGTAAACCCCATTTTGTATGTCCATTTACAACAGTTAAGAACATGTGCTAATTTGTTTGCTGGCTATCCATCTACAGTTCTAAAGGTTTTGCTACCAACTAGGGCAGGGTTTTGCGATTATCAGTTATATACGTTTGACGGAGACAGCCAATTTAAAGAATTAATTAGCGTAGATATAAATTCATTGGATGTAAAAATAACTAACCAAGATGGAAAGCGGTTGTTTGTTCTGATTTATTAATAGAGCTGGAAGTAGAAGAGCGTATTAGAAAAGTAGTAAGGACCCAGTCCCGCGGACGTTAATTTTTATGTCTCTGGAGAGAAGGTAAATATGTTTGTTCACGATCACCAAATCTTATCTAGCACGCAAGCCCCCATTTTTAATGTACTGATTACGTCAATATTTGGCAGTTTTGGCATGTTAATTTTGTTTGTGAAAAGGTGTTAAATTTGGCCAAAACTGACATGAGAAGGGCGTGACTTGGATGTGAAAAGAGGGGTTTTCGTGCAAAATAAGATAGGTGAGCTTGAACCCGCATATTTACATTCTCTGGAGAAAAGCTGTCAGAGAACACAGCTCACAGACTGCACGACAGGAGAAAAGCTCTCACAGAATACAGCTCACAGACTGCACGACAGGAGAAAAGCTGTCAAAGAATATAGCTCTCAGACTGCACGACAGGAGAAAAGCTGTCAGAGAACACAGCTCACAGATTGCATGGCAGGAGAAAAGGTGTCACAGAATACAGCTCACAGACGACATGGCAGGAGAAAAGCTCTCACAGAATACAGCTCTCAGACTGCACGACAAGCGAAAAGCTGTCAGAGAACACAGCTCACAGATTGCATGGCAGGAGAAAAGGTGTCACAGAATACAGCTCACAGACTGCACTACAGGAGAAAGCTGTCACAGAATACAGCTCACAGACTGCATGGCAGGAGAAAAGCTCTCACAGAATACAGCTCACAGACTGCACGACAGTAGAAAAGCTCTCACAGAATACAGCTCACAGACTGCACGACAGGATAAAGCTGTCACAGAACACAGCTCACAGACTGCATTAAAGGAGAAAAGCTCTCACAGAATACAGCTCACAGACTGCACGACAGGAGAAAAGCTCTCACAGAACACAGTTCACAGACTTCAACAGGAGAAACGCTGTCACAGAATACAGCTCACAGACTGCACGACAGGAGAAAAGCTCTCACAGAACACAGCTCACAGACTTCAACAGGAGAAAAAGCTGTCACAGAATACAGCTCACAGACGGCACGCAGGAGAAAAGCTCTAACAGAATACAGCTCACAGACTGCACGACAGGAGAAAAGCTGTCAGAGAACACAGCTCACAGACTGCACGACAGGAGAAAAGCTGTCACAGAATACAGCTCACATACTGCACGACAGGAGAAAAGCTGTCAGAGAACACAGCTCACAGACTGCAAGACAAGAGAAAAGTTCTCACAGAGTACGCTCACATACTGCACGACAGGAGAAAAGCTCTAAAAGAACACAGCTCACAGACTGCATGGCAGGAGAAAAGCTCTCACAGAAAACAGCTCACATACTGCATGGCAGGATAAAAGCTCTCACAGAATACAGCTAACAGACTGCATGGCAGGGAAAAAACTGTCACAGAATACAGCTCACAGACTGCACAGCAGGAGAAAAGCTCTCACAGAATACAGCTCAAAGACTGCACGACAGGAGAAAAGCTCTCACAGAATACAGCTCACAGACTGCACAGCAGGGGAAAAGCTGCCAGACAACAGAGCTTACATACTGCACAGCAGGGGAAAAGCTGTCAGAGAACACAGCTCACAGACTGCACGACAGGAGAAAAGCTGTCACAGAATACAGCTCACATACTGCACAACAGGAGAAAAGCTGTCACAGAATACAGCTCACAGACTGCATGGCAGGAGAAAAGCTGTCACAGAACACAGCTCACAGACTGCACGACAGGAGAAAAGCTCTCACAGAATACAGCTCACAGACTGCACAGCAGGGGAAAAGCTGTCAGACAACACAGCTCACATACTGCACGACAGGAGAAAATCTCTCACAGAATGCAGCTCACAGACTGCATGGCGGGAGAAAAGCTGTCACAGAATACAGCTCACAGACTGCACAGCAGGGGAAAAAGCTGTCAGACAACACAGCTCACAGACTGCACGACAGGAGAAAAGCTCTCACAGAATACAGCTCACAGACTGCATGGCAGGAGAAAAGCTGTCACAGAATACAGCTCCACGAGTGCACGACAGGAGAAAGCTCTCACAGAATACAGCTCACAGACTGCACAGCAGGAGAAAAGCTGTCACAGAATACAGCTCACAGACTGCACGACAGGAGAAAAGCTGTCACAGAATACAGCTCACAGACTGCAGGGCAGGAGAAAAGCTCTCACAGAACACAGCTCACAGACTGCCGACAGGAGAAAAGCTGTCACAGAATACAGCTCACATACTGCATGGCAGGGGAAAAGCTGTCAGAGAACACAGCTCACACGGCAGGGGAAAATCTGTCAGAGAACACAGCTCACACGACAGGAGGAAAGCTGTCACAGAATACAGCTCACAGACTGCACAGCAGGGGAAAAACCTGTCAAACAACACAGCTACACAGACTGCACAGGAGAGAGAACGCTCTCACAGAATACAGCTCACAACTGCATGGCAGGAGAAAAGCTCTCACAGAATACAGCTCTCAGACTGCATGGCAGGAGAAAAGCTCTCACAGAATACAGCTTACATACTGCATGGCAGGAGAAAAAGGTGTCACAGAATACAGCTCACAGACTGCATGGCAGGAGAAAAGCTCTCACAGAATACAGCTCACGACTGCATGGCAGGAGAAAAGCTGTCAGAAAAACAGCTCACATACTGCACAGCAGGAGAAAAGCTCTCACAGAATGCAGCTCACAGACTGCATGGCAGGAGAAAAGCTGTCACAGAATACAGCTCACAGATTGCACAGCAGGGGAAAACCTGTCAAACAACACAGCTCACAGACTGCACGGCAGGAGAAAAGCTCTCACAGAATACAGCTCACAGACTGCATGGCAGGAGAAAAGCTCTCACAGAATACAGCTCACAGACTGCACAGCAGGAGAAAAGCTCTCACAGAATACAGCTCACAGACTGCATGGCAGGAGAAAAGCTATCACAGAATACAGCTCACAGACTGCACGACAGGAGAAAAGCTGTCACAGAATACAGCTCACAGACTGCACGGCAGGGAAAAGCTGTCAGAGAACACAGCTCACACCGGCAGGGAAAAGCTGTCAGAGAATACAGCTCACACGGCAGGGGAAAAGCTGTCAGAGAATACAGCTCACACCAGACAGGGGAAAAGCTGTCAGAGAATTATAGCTCACACCGCAGGGGAAAAACTGTCAGAGAATACAGCTCACACGACAGGATAAAAGTTGTCACAGAATACAGCTCACACGGTAGGGAAAAGCTGTCAGAGAGTACAGCTCACACGGCAGGGGAAAAGCTGTCGAGAACACAGCTCACACGGCAGGGGAAAAGCTGTCAGAGAACACAGCTCACACGACAGGGGAAAATCTGTCAAGAATACAGCTCACACGACAGGTGAAAAGCTGTCAGAGAACACAGCTCAAACGACAGGGGAAAATCTGTCAGAGAATACAGCTCACATACGCACGGCAGGGGAAACAGCTGTCAGAGAACACAGCTCACATATGCACGACAGGAGAAAACTGTCAGAGAATACAGCTCACAGACTGCACAGCAGGGAAAGGCTGTCAGACAACACAGCTCACATACTGCACGACAGGAGAAAGCTGTCACGGAATAAAGCTCACAGAC
>JAFLJL010013201.1:28175-33175 GCA_018398815.1 Conus ventricosus
ATTAGGTCAACAACAAACAAAAAATCAATATTAGTCTAAATAGAAACAATCTTACAGCACTAAATTGGATTAATCTTACACATTTAGACCTTATAGGATTTTATATATACTGAACAAGTTTTGACAGAGAGCATGATAAAAACAATAACTGGATTAGATTAAATTCTAGTATAAAACTATGGAGCAGTTAAACTTTATGACAAAAAACCCCTCATTGTTCATTGATTTGTGGACAGACTGGTTGTGGAAAAACAATATTTGTCCTCGACCTATTACAAACAGTTTATCGCTATAATTTTAATCATATTGTGATTTTCTGCCCAACACTTAAATGGAACAAAGCATATCATGATAGAAGGTTTATATGGACGGATGATGCCATATTTTTAGTTAATCCCAGCAATTAATTGAGTGAGTGTTTAGAAGCCTTTTTTAGACTGTTTGAAGGAACGCAGACACTATTTATTATAGATGACTGTTCAGCAGAAAGAGACATAGTTAAAAAGAGAAACACTTTGTCAAAACTAGCCTTTAGCGGAAGACATGCTGGAATAATGTGTGGATTTTATGCCAAAAATATAACTCAGTTTTAAAAGACTTTAGAGAACAGTTAAAGACTGTAGTTTTATTTCACATGAAAGACAGAGATGCATTTGATGAATGTTTGCGTGAAAATGATGTTATTGAAAATGACCAGGAAAAACACAGGATTAAGCAAAAACTAAAATCTGAAAAGTTTAGTAAATTAGTATTAAAAACGGATAACCCTACACAGTATGTCTGTTTGTAGATAATCGTTATTTTTTGGTTATTGAAGTCTTACTTGTCAGAGAACAGGAAAAGGCGGCTTTTAGGCCACTTTCGCCCGAAACTGGTTGAGGGCGAAGTGGCCCAGAATGAAGGTTTTCCTGTTCTCTCAAGGTGACTCTCATGGAGACGATTCAGGGTGTCTATCTGTCATGTGACGTAGCCTCACATCAAGGCATGTGACGCTCCATCACATGTAGTTAGTGATATGAATCATTTCCCCGTGCCACAATTAAAGGAAGAATATTCATATGGCTTGACTAGTGTAGCGGGCGTCCCCAAAATAATTGTGAGTATGACTCATTCAAGAAACGAATGTGGTCATTGGGTGAAAGTGACCACTGAGTGATAGTTTAACAAGGGCTGGTAAGGTAAGGTGCTGGTCATGTGTTTTGAACACTGAGTATGCACTCACTAGGAGAAGGGAGGAAAGAGTCAGTTTTAACCCAGCAGATGGCCTAGAGACTCGAACCTGTCAGGACGGTGGTCCTCGTTGCTGACCAGTCATTACCAGGTGAGCGATAGATAGTTGGGAAAGCTACAGGGGGAGAACTTAAAGAAAAGAGAAAGAATTCATATGTTGAATTGAGAAGCAGGTTACTTACACGAACCTTATTCGTGTTTCAGCCCTTCACCCTTCACCCTTCACCCTTCACCCTTTACCCTTCGCCCTTCACCTTCGTCTTTCACCCCGTGAGGTGGTTGAAGATGGCCATGGTGTGGGGAACACACCGGTAGTTCAGCCCCAGCCAGTACCAACTCCAGGGAGAGGAGTTGAAGCTCGTCGTTTCGCAAGAGACAGAAGAAGTCGCGGAAGAGAAGTCGAGACTCGTATCTCCAGGACGGGAGAGTTCGAGGGGGCAGTATATTGTCTCAGAGAGAAAGGGAATTGAGAAAGCAGGGAAGCTTTTTACTTGAGGCAGGCAGGTCCTCAGTGATTACGGGAGTTATGTATTCTCCTGGTCCGGAATTTTGGGATAACGGAATGTGAAGGCCATAGCTTTATAGAAGCGGAACTAGATTATTTTATCTCTCAGTGTAAAGAGAGATACATGTGTGAAGACTATTTTTCTCTCAGTGTAAAGAGAGATACATGTGTGAAGATTGATTTGTCTCTCGGTGTGAGGAGAGATACATGTGTGAAGATTGATTTGTCTCTCGGTGTGAGGAGAGATACATGTGTGAAGATTGATTTGTCTCTCGGTGTGAGGAGAGATACATGTGTGCAGAATTTATTTTTCTCTCAGTGCGGAGAGAGATACATGTGTAGAATCTGTTTACAAGTTGTTGATGTGAGTTAGTAAAGTGTTTTCCCTGGAGGAGGAGGGGAGAAGAAAAACATTCGGTAGTGCTCCTTTTGGGTGATTGGAAAGATTGCGTGTGCGTATGGAGTAAATGCTGTCATGAATGCGGGTATGCAAGAGTGACAGTGTGACACTATCCTTATGCATCTGGGAATGACAAGACTATTGTCAAACAAGAGGAGATCGTCAACAGCCGTGAGATGTTGCCTGTTTAACCAATACTGTTTGAGAATTGGATTTTCTGAATGTAGAACCGGCCATCCATTTGTGACGTATCTCTGACTTGCTGGAGAAGATCTTCGGCCTTTTGCATGTCACAAATTTCTTGCAGTCTTGTCGTTGTGACTGGTAAGATGTTTATAGCCTGCCTGGCGAGGGCTTTGTGTCTCATTGAGGAGCTCTGTGTCAGCAGAAGATGGACTGCTGACAGGTGCTCTGGACAGGGCATCGGCCGTGACCTGGCTTTTGCCTTGGACATGAATAATTTTAGGATCGTAGCGCATAAGTCTTAGCCTAAAGCATAGAATACGTGGTGGCATTTTGTACAGTTCTGTCAAGTTCAAGAGCGGGACTAAAGGTTTATGATCCGTTTCGACTGTGAAGTCTAGGCCAAGGACGTAGTCATTTAATCTTTCACACGCCCATGTGGTAGCCAGTGCCTCTTTTCTGTATCAGTGAGAGATCGTGAGATGTAGCATACTGGCTTCCTGCTTCCATCTTCTTGGATTTGGAGTAGGACTGCCCCAATCTTGTTGTTTGAAGCATCAGCAGCGACGATGGTTGGTCTTTGAAGATCATAGTGTGCCAAGATGGGTGGGGATGTGAGAAGTTTTCACTTGCTGGAAAGCAGATTGCTGAGGATGATCCCATGCCCATATCCAGGTGTTGTCCTTGCGAAGAAGATGACGTAAGGGGGCGTTGATGCTTGCAAGTTTGGGAATGTATTTTGGAGGTTGATTTACCATTCCCATGAATCTTTGCAGCTCTGTGATGTTGGTTGGCACAGGAAATTTTTGAATGGCCTCCACTTTATCTGGATCTGGATATACACCTTTTTCATCAATGATGTGGTCCAAGAATTTCACAGATTTTCTTGAAAACTCGCATTTCTCATTCAGAGTGAGTCCTGCTTCTTGTAAGCGCTTCATCACTTCCTCACAATGTGATCATGGGTTTCTTGATTTTGAGCATGGATGAGAATGTCATCCATATGACAGATGACTCCATCAATATAAATCAGGATTTCTGACATCATTCATTGAAAAATTTCTGGTGCGGAACTGATGCCAAATGGTAGACGGTTGAAACAAAAGCGTCCGAAAGGCGTGATGAAAGTTGTGAGAAGCCTTGAGTCTGGACTGAGTGGAATTTGCCAGAATCCACTCTTGCAGTCGAGTTTTGTGAAGAATTTGCTTTTTCCTAGTTTTGCTAGGCTTTCATCAACAGAAGACATTGGGTAGACTTCACGACGGACCGCCTTATTCAACTGAGTGAGGTCTACACAGATTCTAACTGCTCCACTAGGTTATGGCACTACTACAATGCCTGAGCACCAACTGGTTGGTTCATCAACTGGTGAAATGACGTTTTGGCTGACCACATTTTCAAGTTCCATCTTGACTTTTGGAAGAAGAGGATGGGCTATCTTCCTAGGAGTGAAGATACAGACAGGTGTAGCATTTTCTCCAAGTTTGATTTTATATTCTGTATTGACTTTTCTAAGACCTTAGAAAAGAGTTGGAAATTCTCATTTGAATTTACAGTCTGGACTAGAGTCACCAATCTTTGAAGGTTGCGGGTTGCTGGTTGTAGTCTTCACTGAGTCAATACGTTTGACGATTCCTAGTTCAACGCATTTTTTCTGCCGAGAAGAGAGCAGGGTTGATTTTTGAGAATGTAGACTGTCTCTTGTGTGTTTTTGCCTTGGTAACTGAGTGTCACCTCCGAGTGCCAAGTGGAGACAAGGTTCAGCCTCCTAGACCACGCAGAATGTTCATGGAAGATTGAAGGGATTGTCTTTTTAGCCAAGGTTCAGTGCTGTTGATCACAGAAACGGAGGCTCCAGTGTCTAGTTTGAATTTTGTTGGGTGGACCATTAACCTCTATTGTCGCACTCCACATTTCATCAAGGTTCTTTTCAATTGATCCCCCAAAGTATTTTGTATCATTATCCTCTTCAACATAGAAGTTGAGCTCGCTGAACTCCTCCGAAATATCACTGTTTGGATCAACTATTTCATGAACCAGTCTTTTGTTGCCGCTACGACGTACTGCTTTGTAATGTCCTCTCTTTTTTGCACTGGGAGCAAATCGAGTTTCTGGCTGGGCACAGCTCTCGGGAGTGGGGTTCTCGACCACAGTATCCACATTTCATAGGTGGATGTGGGAAGCTAGCTAACTGCATAGTTGGATATTTGCCATTAGTATTTCTTGGCAGATAGTTTTTTATTCTTGTTTTTCGAGTAACTGTTCAACTGAAGTGCGGGGGGCGGGGGGTCCTAAAAAGGGGGTTGAGTTTGTTTGTCGGGCGCCAAAATTTTGACTTTTTAAACCCTTCTATAGCAAAAATTAAATCGGGTTTTTGGCCTTTGCGGTTTTTCAACAGTTGTCGCCAGAACACCCCCCCAACCCAATCCCGACACAAAATTAATTCCCTTTCAATGCACCTTTATTTGCAGTCGATGCAATCCTTTTAAACCCTGTATGAAATTGTCTTTTGGATTCACCAGACAGTTTTTTTTCTTTGATTGAATCTTCTCCCTACGATAAATTTTTTTTTCCTTGCCCAAAATTTGCTTGTTTTTTTTTTTCCCTTTTATTTCTTATAAGTTTCTCTGGATTCATCATCTGCACACGGGTTAACAAATCATCCACATCATCTCCCACAGC
>JAFLJL010013201.1:40675-45740 GCA_018398815.1 Conus ventricosus
TGGACTCCTCTTCGGATGTTCTGGGCATTGGACTGTCTTCCAGATCAGGGAAGGGTAGAGCTAGGATCCTTTCATGAAAAGTTTTGTCAATGTCAGCTGCTAAGTCACTGGCTGAAAGATGACCTACTATTGGGCTAATTTGGTCAATTTCGTCTACACCAAACGTAGGACAGCCGGCACCTTGCAATAGCACTGTTTTCCCTCAACACTCTTCCCCACTCTTAACATAGAGTGTGATAACGATTATCTGACGCCCCTGAACTAATAATCTTATAACAGTTTTGGCAAAGTTAGATGGTAGTGGGGAGCACAAGTTAATTGGGGAAGTCTCACTGATGTTGATGGCACATTCGTCAAAGTCCCTTGACTCTACGTTCACTGAGAATTCACTGGGTAGATTGTCAGGGTGGTATCTGTGTAGGAGGCATTGCCTCCATGTGGCCAGTTCACGTCTGCTACAGTGGATTTTTTTTTGAGTGGGTCAGCTGTGTCACAGAGTATGCCAGAATGAGGGGATACTGTTGCAGGCCCCGTGAAGTCGGAGCCTGCAGTTGGCGTGTCGCACATGGCTGTTTACATGGTTATACGACACTAGAAACAAAAACACAATAATACAGAGTATCACTCAGTCAGTCTCTTCACGCCATGCGGCAGCACAGTCTTGCAGGTCAGCTACATAGTACAAAGCATTTCCAGCTGTGCGCTGGCCTCCTTCCTACCTTCTGCGCGTTACATGCTGTTGGCTTGCTGGCTCGCGCTGTGTGGTCAGTGACGGTAGATAAAGCGGGAACCACACATAATCACAAACAAATAGACTAGAATATTCCACTTTGTGCGCTCATAGAAGCACCACGCTTTCAGAGGTGTAAGTACTGAACTAAAAGAATCGAGAGGAGTGGAGAGGGAGGGGGTGGGGAGGGGCGCAGGCACATTTTTTGTCTGTACTCATTACAAGAACCTAAGAATGACAGAAACAACAACGATAATGATAATGAAAATGATGACGATGATAATAACAATAGTAGTAGTAGTAATAATAATAATAATAATGATGATAACAATAATGGGGTGATAATGATAATAATAACAGCAGTAGTAGTAGTAGTAGTAGTAGTAGTAGTAGTAGTAACAGTAGTAGTGGTAGTAGTAGTAGTAGGAGCAGAAGTCGCAGTAGTAGTAGTGGTAGCAGCAGTAGTAGTAATAATGATGGTGGTGATGATGATGTTAATGATGACGATGATTAAAAAGAATAACAATAAAAACAATAACAATGATGATGACAGCAATAATAATAATGATAAACAATAATATTCATAATGATGTGATGATGATAATAATGATAATAATGATAATAATGATGATAATGATAATGATTATTATTATAACAACAACAATAATAATAATAATAATAATAATAATAATAATAATAATGATGATGATGATGATGATGATGATGATGATGATGATGATGATGATGATGATGATGATGATAATAATAATAACAACAACAGCGACAAGAACAATGATGATGATGATGATGATGATGATGATGATGATGATGATGATGATGATGATAGTAAAATAATGTATAACAGCAACAAGAACAATGATAATGATGATGATGATGATGATGATGATGATGATGATGATGATGATGATGATAAAAATGATGATGATGGTGATGATGATGATAATGGCAATCATCATCATCATGATAACAGTAAAAATGATGATGATCATGATAATGGCAATCATCATTTTTCATCATCATCATCATCATCATCATCATCATCATCATCATCATCATCATCATCATTATCATCATCATCATCATTATCATCAGACTGACCCTATGCTGACCGTTTTCCTCCCCGACAGTGAGTACAAATTGCTTTATAATGAAAGGAACACATAAACAATATTCATCACACTGTTTAAAAAGAAATAAACAAAATGAAATGAAAATATAAAGGAAAAAAAAATGTGTGGAAAATGGAAACTGTTGAAGACTTTGTACTGAAAATGTGTGGAAAATGGAAACCGTTGAAGACTTTTGTACTGAAACTGTGTGGAAAATGGAAACCGTTGAAGACTTTGTACGGAAACTGTGTGGAAAATGGAAACCGTTGAAGACTTTTGTACTGAAACTGTGTGGAAAATGGAAACCGTTGAAGACTTTGTACTGAAAATGTGTGGAAAATGGAAACCATTAAAGGAGTGTAGAAGTGTGGTGATTTTGGTTGATAGTGTGTGTGTGTGTGTGTGTGTGTGTGTGTGTGTGTGTGTGTGTTGTGTGTGTGGTGTGTGTGTGTGTGTGTTCACGTTCTGAAGATTAACCTTGTTGCTGCGTTTGGAGCTTTTGAAGTTTTTGTACGAGGACAACTAGTCAGCAATGAATCACAACAGGCCGGTTGAGCAATGAATCACAACAGACCAGTTGAGCAGTGAATCACAACAGACGGTTGAGCAATGAATCACAACAGACCGGTTGAGCAATAAATCACAACAGACCGGTTGAGCAATGAATCACAACAGACCGGTTGAGCATAAATCACAACAGACCGGTTGAGCAATGAATCACAACAGACCGGTTGAGCAGTGAATCACAACAGACCGGTTGAGCAATGAATCACAACAGACCGGTTGAGCAGTGAATCACAACAGACCGGTTGAGCAGTGAATCACAACAGACTGGTTGAGCAGTGAATCACAACAGACCAGTTGAGCAGTGAATCACAACAGACAGGTTGAGCATAAAATCACAACAGACAGGTTGAGCAATAAATCACAACAGACCGTTGAGCAATAAATCACAACAGACCGGTTGAGCAATGAATCACAACAGACCGGTTGAGCAATAAATCACAACAGACCGGTTTGAGCAATAAATCACAACAGACCGGTTGAGCAATAAATCACAACAGACCGGTTGAGCAATGAATCACAACAGACCGGTTGAGCAAATAAATCGCAACAGACCGGTTGAGCAATAAATCACAACAGACCGGTTGAGCAATAAATCACAACAGACCGGTTGAGCAATAAATCACAATGGACCGGTGCGGACAGGAGGAGAGAACACACCGGTGTTTGTGTTGTTTGTCACAAGATGTTGGGTAGGTCTGATCTATCGAGTGTAAGCATGGAGCAATGCAGTGGTTGTTGAAATGCTTCTTCCTAGAGAAACTCCAATCAAAGTCAAGCTCAGACTTTTTTCACAGAAGACGCCAATTTTGATACTACATCAGAATTTCCTACCTGAAGGTTTTATTACTACATCTGAATTTCCTGTCTGAAGGTTTTAGTACTACATCTGAATTTCCTGCCTGAAGGTTTTGGTACTACATCTGAATTTGCAGCCTGAAGGTTTTAGTACTACATCTGAATTTGCAGCCTGAAGGTTTTAGTACTACATCTGAATTTCCTGTCTAAAGGTTTTAGTACTACATCTGAATTTCCTGTCTAAAGGTTTTAGTACTACATCTGAATTTCCTGTCTAAAGGTTTTAGTACTACATCTGAATTTCCCTCTGAAGGTTTTTAGTACTACATCTGAATTTGCAGCCTGAAGGTTTTAGCACTACATCTGAACTTCCTGTCCGAAGGTTTTAGTAACTACATCTGAATTTGCAGCCTGAAGGTTTAGTACTACATCTGAATTTCCTGTCTGAAGTTTTAGTACTACATCTGAATTCTCTTTCTGAAGGTTTTAGTACTACATCTGAACTTCCTGTCTGAAGGTTTTAGTACTACATCTGAATTTGCAGCCTGAAGGTTTTAGTACTACATCTGAATTTCCTGCATGAAGGTTTTAGTACTACATCTGAATTTGCAGCCTGAAGGTTTTAGTGCAACATCTGAATTTGCAGCCTGAATGTTTTAGTACTACATCTGAATTTGCAGCCTGAAGGGTTTTAGTACTACATCTGAATTTGCAACCTGAAGGTTTTAGTACTACATCTGAATTTTCTGTCTGAAGGTTTTAGTACTACATCTGAATTTCCTGTCTGAAGGTTTTAGTACGACATCTGAATTCTCTTTCTGAAGGTTTTAGTACTAGATGTGAATGCCCTGTCTGAAGGTGTTAGTACTACATCTGAATTTCCTGTGTAAAGGGTTTAGTACTACATCTGAATTTGCAGCCTGAAGGTTTTAGTATTACATCTGAATTGCAGCCTGAAGGTTTTAGTATTACATCTGAATTTGCTGCCTGGAGATTTTAGTATTACATCTGAATTGCAGCCTGAAGTGAAGAATGTAATGACTTGACAATAAACTGTTTGAAGGAATGATAATAGCTTCGGTTTGCAATCAATTAGCTGATACTTGTTTTTGCTTAGGAAAGATGCAGGTATTTATTCTCAGTAGGGAGCACACATGAGCAATGCTTGAACCGTAGACACAGATTCTTATTACTTTACATAAGTACTTCGCCTTTTGAATATTCCACATATATGAACAGCTTAAGCTTAAGCAGTGTTTCTATTTTTCAATTTTTATGACAATAACATAATTAATCCACACAGGTGTGGACCTTTGAATGTTTTGTGATATAAACTGATACCTAATGTCATTTAATCGAAGAGAAGAAGGTGAAAAATGAACTTCGTCTTTGACTGAACCCTGATATACTAGACACTGGAAATGATCAGCATCAGCTGATCTACGGTGATGGTCATTTACGTGGACATCTGAAATAGCAGATCTGATCAGCATCAGCTGGTATACGGTGATGGTCATTTACGTGGACATCTGAAATAGCAGATCTGATCAGCATCAGCTGATCTATGGTGATGATCATTTACGTGGACATCTGAAATAGCAGATCTGATCAGCATCAGCTGATCTACGGTGATAGTCATTTACGTGGACATCTGAAATAGCAGATCGAAATCTTGTCATTATACAGCTTCAGACGCCTATAATTATCCATGGATATACGCGTTGGAAAGCCACACAGCGTTTGGTAGAAATAAAACCCAGCAAAATTGAACATAACAGGCCTAGTTTTCTACAATAATCAATCACTCCTCTCTAACCCTTGGTGCCCGTCAAAAAACAGCATA
>JAFLJL010013201.1:46740-99240 GCA_018398815.1 Conus ventricosus
TGCACGGCAGTGGAAAAGCTGTCAGAGAATACAGCTCACACGGCCGAGGGGAAAAGCTGTCAGAGAATACAGCTCACACGGCAGGGGAAAAGCTGTCAGAGAATACAGCTCACACGGCAGGGGAAAAGCTGTCACAGAACACAGCTCACAGACTGCACGGCAGGGGAAAAGCTGTCAGAGAATACAGCTCACAGACTGCACGGCAGGGGAAAAGCTGTCAGAGAATACAGCTACACCGCAGGGGAAAAGCTGTCAGAGAAAACAGCTCACACGGCAGGGGAAAAGCTGTCACGAGAATACAGCTCACACGGCAGGGGAAAAGCTGTCAGAGAATACAGCTCACACGACAGGGAAAAGCTGTCAGAGAATACAGTTCACACGACAGGGCGAAAGCTGTCAGAGAATACAGATCACCGACGACAGGGGAAAAGCTGTCAGAGATACAGCTCAAAAGACAGGGGAAAAGCTGTCAAGAGAAAACAGATCACACGACAGGGAAAAGCTGTCAGAGAATACAGATCACACGACAGGGGAAAAGCTGTCAGAGAATATAGCTCACACGCAGGGGAAAAGCTGTCACAGAACACAGCTCACATTTGGCGTGTATGAGAACGCAGGTTAAAAAACGCGTCCTGTCGCGTTGCTGACACTCACCGTATGATGTATGGCGCGGCTGACATTCACCGTATAATGTCACAGAACTCAGCTCACATTCGGCGTGTATGAGAACGCAGGTAAAACGCGTCCGCTCGGCGTTGCTGACACTCACCGTATGATGTATGGCGCGGCTGACACTCACTGTATGATGTATGGCGCCGCTGACGCTCACCGTATGATGCATGCGCGGCTGACACTCACCATATGATGCATGGCGCGGCTGATACACGTATGATGTATGGCGCGGCTGACACTCACCGCATGATGTATGCGCGGCTGACACTCACCGTATGATGTATGGCGCGGCTGACGCTCACCGAATGATGTATGGCGCGGCTGACACTCACCGTATGATGTATGGCGCGGCTGGCACTCACCGTATGATGTATGCGCCGCTGACACTCACCGTATGATGTATGGCGCGGCTGACGCTCACTGTATGATGCATGGCGCGGCTGACACTCACCATATGATGCATGGCGCGGCTGACACTCACCATATGATGCATGGCGCGGCTGACACTCACCGTATGATGTATGGCGTGGCTGACGCTCACTGTATGCGTGTGGCGCGGCTGACCTCACTGTATGATGTATGGCGCTGCTGACACTCACTGTATGATGTATGGCGCGGCTGACACTCACCATATGATGTATGGCGCCGCTGACGCTCACTGTATGATGTATGGCGCGGCTGACACTCACTGTATGATGTATGGCGCGGCTGACACTCACGTATGATGTATGGCGCCGCTGACGCTCACTGTATGATGTATGGCGCGGCTGACACTCACCGTATGATGTATGGCGCGCTGACGCTCACTGTATGATGTATGGCGCGGCTGACACTCACGTATGATGTATGGCGCGGCTGACACTCACTGTATGATGTATGGCGCGGCTGACGCTCACGTATGATGTATGGCGCGGCTGACACTCGCCGTATGATGTATGGCGCCGCTGACGCTCACTGTATGATGTATGGCGCGGCTGACACTCACTGTATGATGTATGGCGCGGCTGCACTCACTGTATGATGTATGGCGCGGCTGACACTCACCGTATGATGTATGGCGCCGCTGACGCTCACTGTATGATGTATGGCGCGGCTGACACTCACTGTATGATGTATGGCGCGGCTGACACTCACCATATGATGCATGGCGCGGCTGACACTCACGATATGATGTGTAGCGGGGCTGACACTCACTGTATGATAAATGGCGCGGCTGACACTCCCATATGATGTATGGCACGGCTGACACTCACCGAATGATGTATGGCGCGCCTGACACTCACCGTGTGATGTATGGCGCGGCTGACACTCACCGTGTGATGTATGGCGCGGCTGACACTCACCGTGTGATGTATGGCGCGGCTGACACTCACCGTGTGATGTATGGCGCGGCTGACACTCCGTGTGATGTATGGCGCGGCTGACACTCACCGTATCACCACATTGTTGTTCACGTTGTCACTTTGTTGATGCTGGATGTAATAATGGCTGAGTCTGTTGATTTCATTGTTCGCTGTTGGTTGTTGTTGTTGTTGTGTTGTTGTTGTTGTTGCAGTTCTTGTTGATGATGTTGTTGCGGTTGGGAGTGCTGTTTTGTATAATCTTACAGCTGATGATGCTGATACTGTTAGTGTTCTCATTTTGTCGTCGCCGTCGTCGTGTTGTTGTTGTTAATGATGTCGGTCGTCATGCTGTTAAAGATTCTTTCAAGTGTCTTGTTAATTTTATTGCTACTGTTTTTGTTGATATTGACGTTGTTGTTGCCGCTGCTGTCGGCTTTTTATTATGTTGCTGGTACTACTAGTGATGGTATTATGCTGGTATGCTCTAGATACTGTTAGTATTTATTGTGTAGCCGTTCCTGAATTTTTTGCACGTCCTTTAAGGAAGTTGTGGCTGTCATGTCAATACTTTGGTTGATGATATTGCTAAGACTGCTGTGTTCTTCATGTTGCTTTTGTTGTACAGTTTTTTTTTATATTTTTTTTTTAGGTTTTGCTGTTGATGTTGCTTTAATGTTGTTACCAATAATGTCTGCGTACCGTTGTTATTGTTGTAGTTGCTGTTGTTGTTGTAGATGATGTTGATGTTGTTGACACTGTTCCTGTTGCTTTCATTGTTGATGTTGTTGTTCATGCTGTTGTTGATGTCCTTGTCATTGATAGTAAGAAAGCAAGTATTACTGATACCTCTAGTGTCGCTACAGCTGGTCTTGTATTTAGCTGTTGTGGTTGTTTTCGTTGCTGTTGTCGCTGATGTCAATACAGCTGCCGTTTTTTTAACGTGCCTAGCCAGGGTTGATGTGAGGGCCACCGTCAGCAAGCGGACGGGGCACCTGCTCTATAAAGTCCTAGCAGAGGACGACGATAGAGATGCTGTCTTTTATTCCATTGAGACTGAACCCAACTCCGACCTCTTCGAAATCGGCTACGGTAGGTGGCCTTTCTCGTCCGTCTGTCTGCCTCTGTCTGTTGGTCAGTCTGTTTCTGATCTGTGTCTTTCCGAGTCCTTTTCTCTTCCGCACAACCCTACTCGGATCCAGTCTGTCGCCATTCTAGATGTCCAGCTACGTCGGATTATCGGTAGGCCACCCAATGGCAGAGTCACACACACACACACACACACACACACACACACACACACACACACACACACACACACACACACACACACACACACACACACACACACACACACACACACACACACCCCCCAAACAACACACACACCCCAAAAACACCAAACACACACAAAAACACACCCCACCACACACACACACACACACAACACACACCCACCACACACACACACACACAAAACACACACCACACACACCCCACACCACACACACACAAAACACACACGGGTGTACAGGTGCCAACACCACACACACACACACAAAACACACCCCAAAAAACCCCCACCCACAACACAACCACACACACCACACCACACTTATTACCGTTCTTGGGTTTTCCCTATTCTCCCTTAAAAACTTCCTTTTTTAAAAAGGGGTGCATTTTTGGAAACAGCCCAGTTTCCGGATTAGGGGTGACCATGTCTATCCCCCTGTATAATTTATTTTTTCCTAGGGTCATATTGCCACGTTTCCCCTTTTTTTTTGGTCGGGGGACGTTTCCGGGAATGTTTACAGCTCAGGTTTGACAGCGATGGGGTCAAAAACTTACATTTTTTATAAACTAGCAGTTCTCATTCGCAGCTTCTGTAGTTTGTTGGATTTCTGCAGCTTCCTAATTTCCCTCTTGTTCTTCTTCTTTTTTTTAATTTTTGCACAAATGTCCATCAGTAAACAAAAACAGATCTTTAACATGGTAAGTAAGGTGACGAAAAAAGGAAAAAGGAAGGAGGAAAAAAGGGAAAAAGAAAAGGAAAAAAAAGGGGGGGGGGGGGGGGGGAAAAAAAAGAGAAAGGAGGTCCCCTTTCGGAGAAACCCATTGGGGCTGATTTTAAACAAATTTTACATACTCTCTACGATACCCCCTCTGTCGTCTGTCCGCCTGCTGTTACGCCCGTCGTCTGTCTTTTGGTCTGCTGTCTCCTCAGAGAATGAAAAATTCTTCGTTCAGACCCCCATGTTATTTTGCACAAAAAACCCCCTTTTCACATCCAAATCACGCCCATCACATGTCTTTTGGCCAAATTAACACCTTTTTTCCAAAAAACATTAAACACGCAAAACCCCCAAAAAAATTGCCAAAATCGTACTTTAAAAGGGGGTTTCTGAGAAAAGATTTGGTGATCGTGCAAAGATATTTCATTCTCCCTAACACAAAAAATGAACTAAAAATGTTAGGGCTTAACAGTTACGCCCGACTATAATAAATTTGCTGACGGGCCCCCCTCTTTACAGCTTCATGAGCGGGAGGTCTGCGCCCCTTGCACGCTCAATCGACGGGGATGCGTCTTTTTGGGGGGGAAAATCAATCTCATTATCAGCGAGCGCCCTTTTTTACCCGTGAGAGGGTTTAGCTCGCTGCGTCAAAGCCGCCCGGGTCAAAAGATGATTTTAAATATTTTGAATGAAGAACGAAACGGGAAATGTGTTTAATCTGCAATATGGAGGTGTTTGGAAACACTTTTAAGTTTTTGAAACGAGCAAGGAAAAAAAGCACAATGAAACGTGGAAGAGTGGGGAAAAAAAAAGATTGGGAATTGCCCTCTCGCGCGGGGACGAGGAGTTTTGGGGTTTTTTCTCCCTACATTTTTTAAATTCAGCACTGTTTGGGGGTTCTTTTTTTGAAGTCTTTAACTGAAAAAAGGCTTTTAAACCTGTTGAAAAGCAGTGAGGGGACAGACCTATTGGGGTTTAGAAACACCGTCATTTTTCCCGACTGTGAACAACAACAATCCCATAAAAAAGGCGGAACTGATCAATAATCGTCAGTTCCCCCCACCGCCCATGCAGTGGCTGCCGCGTTGAGGAGGCGGGGCCTACTGTTTAGCATCCCAAAAAGGTCGCGCCACCGTTTAGCGCCGAAATGGGTCAATAGTATTGTTTTTTTGCTTTCCCCGCTTTAAAAGGGTGCTCGGCGGCCCCTGACGGAAAATTTGAAAAAATTTTGTGATTCTTCGGCCTTTGATTAGCGCTGGCGGCTGTTCGAAATTTTCGTTGTTCAAGTGTGAAACTACAAAAACCTTTCCTTTCTCCCCCAACACTGCCCATCTTTGTGTGAATGTTCTCGTGTGTGGTGTGTTTGGAGAGGGAGTGCGGGTGGAATGGAGAGGGAGAGAGGTGGGACCAGCGCAAAGAAATAAACACAGCAGACAGACGGAGTGGGAGTGAATGAGGAGAGAGAGATGGGGAGTGAATGAGGGAGAGAGAAACGATTAATTAATTTTTTTTTTATTTTATTTTAAAAATGGGGTGCCCAAAATCAGCGAAACTGATTTAAAGAATTGTAATGAATATTTGCGAGACAATGAAAATTTAAACATTTGATTTTTTTGAATTTGGGCTTAGAAGAGTAGACAATTATAAAAAAAAACATAGTGAACTATTTAAAGAAGCAATCAAAGGGATGAACATTGACTGTAGTGATGTAGAAAAAGCTAAAATATTAGCAGGCGTTATTGTAAGGTTAACGTGTCTTGAAGTGTTGCAGCGCTTGGGCGAAGAATAAAAGCGTGTTTTATTTACTTTTATATACATTTATTTTTTTAATCTACGTAAATATTGTGGCTTTAAAAATGACGGCCACAAGTAAATTTGAGGACGGAAAACTATATACGACGGAAGAAATATTATTTGGTAGTGACAAACAATTAGGCAATATGTTTGGCGAAGTAGACATAAATATTATTAACCCTACAAACGTTCATGAAAGTGTAGCACATGCTATCTCTAAAATCCAGAGTCTCTTCAGATGGAGCCGCCAGTAAAAGTGCTATTGACCGTTCTGATTGATTATATAACACCCGATGATAGTAATATGGAAGTCTGGGTTTCAACTAAACAGAAAGAAGTAATCAGCTATCACGACTTTAACACTAACTGGGCTGAC
Source organism: Conus ventricosus (assembly GCA_018398815.1). Classification (NCBI taxonomy): domain Eukaryota; kingdom Metazoa; phylum Mollusca; class Gastropoda; order Neogastropoda; family Conidae; genus Conus; species Conus ventricosus. The sequence goes on from JAFLJL010013201.1 coordinate 52,935, forward strand.
TACATGCTTACACAGTTTAACCATGCAAGTGAGGAGGCAAAGTTAAGGGGCTCTGGATGGTCTGAAGGGACAGTCCTTGAAATCAAATTGAGACAAACAAAGTTCTATCCTATAGTTGGCAATTCTTACCTTCCTCTCCCAAAAGAGTTAGAGTTAAAACGAGCAGTTTTAAACATACATAATTCTGACAGCATGTGTTTATGTGGTGCGTTTTAGCACATCTACATCCTGTTAAAAATCATGCAAACAGAGTTTCTAATTATGAACAATATAAGCAAGAGCTAAACTTTGATAACATAAACTTTCCAGTGAGTATAGAAAGTATATCTCAGTTTGAAGAGCAAAACAAACCAATCACCGTAAACGTATACACATGGTCTGTAGTAGACAATCTAGTGCCTCTAAGGGTTTCTCCCAACGCCCCTACTTTAGGCGAGCCTCTTAACAAACATGTAGACTTAATCCTATTTGCAGATAGTACAAAGAGTCATTATGTATTAATCAGAACAATAAGCAGACTTATGGTTTTTACATCAAAGGATCATGCTAAACAAGGGCTTTGTAGAAGGTGTCTGGTTAGAATCCCCACTATAGAAGCAGCTGCCAGTCATAAAAACATTGTAAAAGTTTTGTAGACTGTGAAACAAAACTCCTCACACCTAAACCAGGGTCTAAAGTTAGTTTTAAGAATATACACAAAATGCAGATGAGCCCATACGTGGTTTATGCCGACTTTGAATCAATCTTGCCACAGTACTACGGACCACAACAGCAAGAACAAAAAACAACCTTATTAACCCACCATCAGATCTGTTCTTATGCGTTTATTGTTGTTAGGTCAGACGGTCAACACACAACACCCGAGATTTACAGAGGCCCCAATGCAGCTAGTAGATTTTTAGAGCAAATGAAACAACTTCGCAATCACTACTCCAACCAACTAAATCTTTCAGACATTGTTATGACTCCTGAAGACCAAGAACTTTATGACTCATCTACACACTGTTGGATATGTAACAGAGAATTATTAGGTAAACGCAGTAAGAGACCACGATCACATTACTGGAAAGTTCAGAGGGGCTGCACACAACAATTGTAATCTTCAACTTAAGGTTGACCCTAAGACATGGAAACTGCCTATCTTCTTTCATAACTTACGAGGCTACGATTCTCATTTTATCATGCAAGCAGTGACTTCTGAATATAAGAGGGTTACCTGCATTGCACAATCTTCAGAAAAGTACATGACTTTTACTCTTGACTCTTTATCCTTTTATGACTCTGCCCAACATCTGATGGCAAGTTTGGATAAGTTAGCAGGATCTCTACAAGACTTTCCAATCACTAAACAATAACTTTGACCCATCTTTAGTGCGTAAAGGTGTCTATCCTTATGAATACATGAACTCGTGGGATAGGTTTGATGAAGACTCACTTCCCCCTAAAGGCGCTTTCTTTTCTAGTCTTAGAGGCAAAGACATAACTGATGCTGACTATGAATACGCACAGAAAGCCTGGACAGAATTACACTGTGAAACAATGGGCGATTATCATGATCAATATTTATTGGCTGACGTGTGTTTATTGGCAGACGTCTTTCAGAATTACAGATCTACATGCATGAAGCATTACAACTTAGACTCGTCACATTACATCTCTGCCCCAGGTCTTTCTTGGGGACGCTTTCTTAAAGTCTACAAACATTCAGATTGACTTAATTTCTGATCTCCCCACACTTCAGATGATTGGAGATGGGCTGAGGGGAGGTATTAGCATGGCCTCACATCCTTACTGCAAAGCCAACAACAAGTATTTAGACGACTACGACCCAACTAAACCATCCAACTATCTATGTACTTAGATGCTAACAATCTGTATGGATGGGCTATGAGTCAACCGCTTCCACTGAGAAACTTTACAATGATAAAAGGGCCTCATGATGTTAATACTGTGTTAGGTATGTTGTCACAGCTTCCACCTGATAATCCAATGGGACTAATCTTAGAAGTAGACTTAGATTATCCTTATGAACTACACGATCTCCACAACGATTATCCCCTAGCTGCAGAAAGATTAAAGATGAGTCCTATTGAACCGCCTAAACTTGTTCCCAATCTTAGGCACAAGACTAAATATGTGTGCCATTACAGACTGTTACAGTTTTACTTAAGACATGGACTGAAACTGACAGCTGTTCATAGAATCATTGCTTTTGATCAAGAGCCCTTTATGAGGCCATACATCAAGAAGAATACTGATCTTAGAACACAAGCCACTGATGCTTCAGAAAAAGACTTCTTTAAACTGATGAACAACAGCTGTTTTGGTAAAACCATGGAGAACGTACACAATCGTAAAGATGTTAAATTAGTTACAAAAGAAAACCAAGCAATTAAGTTTGCCTCTAAACCTAACTATCAAGACTTTAGAAGATTTAACGACAGCCTGGTTGGCATTATGATGAAGAAAAGGATGTTAAGTTGGACAAGCCAGTGTTTATTGGCTTTACCGTATTAGAGTTGTCAAAGTTATTGATGTTAGAATTTCTGTATGACTACTTTAAACCGCGGTACCCAGAAGCAAGAGTCCTTTACACAGACACTGACTCTTTTATTCTAGACGTTCCCACAGAAGACTTCTATAAGGATTTAGAAACAGAAGTAGCTAAAGGAGTTGATGGGTGGTACGACACATGTGACTATCCAAAAGACAGCCCTTTACATTCAACTGCAAACAAGAAAGTAATTGGAAAGATGAAGGATGAACTTAATGGGACAGTTATCAAAGAATATGTTGGTTTGCGGTCAAAGATGTACAGCATTGCTAGCCAGACTTCTGTAATGAAGAAGGCTAAAGGCATAAGTAAAGAAGTTGTCAAAAAAAATATAACTCACGATAACTACAAGCAAGCCCTCTTTGAAAACAAAGTATTTCATCACACAAATGTTAATCTACGCTCTACTCTCCATCAAGTAAACACAACTGCAGTTAACAAAAAATCACTAGTCTCTAACAATAACAAGAGAACTTACGTCAATCCTGAGTTTTCATATGCTGTAGGACATTGGAGAACTTTAAAAGATTAACTTGGCTGACTTGGCTTATACTTAACTTAAGAACATAACAAGAACTTATTTAAGAACTTAACAAGAACTTATTTAAGAACTTAACAAGAACTTATTTAAGAACCTAAACTAGTACTGAACTTAAGAACCTAACTAGTACTTTATATAACTTATAATTTACTTACACTTTACTTGTAATTTATTGGCACTTAGCTTAAAAAGTACTTTCTATAACTAACTTAACTTGTATTTATCTAGTTCTTAACTTGTACTTTATCTAGTTCTTAAAAACTATTCCATAGAAAATAGATCTACTGCAGGAGGTTGCACTGTTTTTTGCAAAAGGCGGTATCTTCTTCTTTTACTGTGGGGTTTGTGGCTTTGTTGTTAGGTATGGTGTTAGGTATTTGTATGCTAAAAACCCACCCCCAGCAACAACAGCAGCTCCCAATACATAATAATACGTCTTATCGTTTGATTGTGTTGTTGTTAATTGGGTTGTTGTTGGCGGTGGCGATGCTGTATTACTATCTAACAATTTTTGTTTTGCTGATTGGTTTGATTTTCTCAGTCTGTTCCATTCAGCTAGTTTACGCTGGCCTCAACACGTCCAGGACTTTTAGACTTAGTAACATTACTCACCTGTGGTACATTTACTTGTGGTACATTCACTTGTGGTACATTCTGCTCCTGCGGAGGGTCCTGAGGATTGTCCTGTGGCGCCTTCTTCTCCTGATCGCTCATTTTTTTTATTGCGATTAAATTTAATATGATCAAAATTAATATGATTAAAAGTAATTAATCCCATGATGAATGGACATAACATCGTCCCAAATCTGTAATACATGTCACATGCAAGAGTTTCTAGTGACTTGTTTAAAACCGGATCTTGTGATAAGTCGTATTTTAAATCTTCTTCTGAATCAACCGGCGCCATCTTACTTACTAACTTAGCATATAGGCTAATCATTGTCTGACCCACTGATCTAACCATTTTTGACCCTAGTTGCGCTTCGTACCTAGCGTAGTACTTCTCAACGTCTGATGTGGACAGTTGCTGAATCTGTTCAATACTTAGTTCAACGCCTAAATACTGTCTAGTTTTTCCACAAGCAGCCAGAGAGTATAATCTTTCTTTATGGCAGTGGTCTACGGAGTAGTCTGCTTGCTCCTCACACTTTAATAGTTCGTCACAATCCATTTTTAAAACAATAAAAAAATAATATATACTTTTAAAACCATGAGTTTAACGTTGGTTAATTATGCAGTGCCTATCGTTGGTGTTATAGTCTATTCAACCCTTGCAAAATGTTTGTTAAGAATAAAACCGCCCAACATGGGAAAGATAGAAGATTCGCCAAAACTAGTTGCAACTTTATTTTTAGCTTTAACAACAAAAGATTATTGATTAAAAAGCACATAGACAGCCTTTCGTATTATGATTATTTTAATTATTTTTTTAGTTAATAAAAAGATGAGCGAAAAAAAGATTATCAATACAATTTACCATTCTGCTGTAATTAGCGGTCTTAGTATAGGCTATAGTGTGTTAGCAAAAAACATGTTTAAAATGAAGCCAGCTGACCTAGGAAGGTTAGACATTGAGGATATTGTTAAGGTTATAGTTGTAATTACTGCAGGGATTGCATCAAAAGACTTTCTTGTTACACCAGGGATTATCCCAGAAAATATTAGTTCATAGAAAGATTATCTAGAAAATATTAATTTATAAAAAGATGGCGGGAGTAGTTATGATGGTAGGAGGAGCTATTGTTAATGCCTTGGCCTTCTCTGGAAGCAATTATATGTTTAGTAAATTGAGGTCCGATGAAAAAAGAGAACGCCATAACAAGGCAGTAGAAGATTTAGCTAAGGCAAGAGACGCTTACGAGAAAAGACGAATTGTTCACTTAGACTTTATTAATAAAAGTTAAGGGAACAGGGACATGCAGAGCACACATTTACAGACGTTGATGAGGCAATGATGAGTATTACTTAGTGACAGGAAAGAAGTTTCTAACATCACCGCCGCCAGAACTGTCTGACTTTTATGAACCATCAGAAGAACAGAAAATAGCAGAAATTGGTTTTTTTGTGGGTGCTATGGGAGTAATCTATATTCCTGCGCAAACAATCTAAAAATAATTAAAATACAATTAAAATACAGTCCTTCTTATGGACGACACGAAGTACAAAATATATTATTCTCCTAAAGGGTATTGGAAAGGAAAGACTGCTATTGAAAAACTGAGCAAAGCTGCTAGAGTGTCTGAATCAGATGCGAAAGACTGGCTTTCAAAACAAGCAATTTGGCAAATATACTTGCCTGCCCCCAAAAGAATAATAAGGCCTAGATTTGTTAACTCAGTTCCTAATGACAACCCACCAAATTAACTTGTTGTATCTTCCACATGATAAAGTTAGAAGAAAAAGTTTAAGTATGCTCTGACAGTTGTTGACATGGCTTCTCAAGATATAAAGACGCTGAGCCTTTAACGGATAAAAGCTCAACTGCTGTGGCTGTTAGCTTTACAACAAATATACATGCGAGGCCCATTAAAGAATCCTAGGCTGATCCAGGTTGATGATGGGAAAGAGTTTAAAGGCTCTGTAAACCAGCTGTTTTTAAAACATCATGTTACAGTTAAGAGAGGGATCCCAGGCAACCATCGATCACAGGCCCTAGTAGAAAACTTTAATAAGAATCTAGCTGAACGCCTGTTTACCTATCAATATCACAGAGAAATTATGGACTCTACGAAGTACGCTACAAAGTACACTACGAAGTACAGAGAACGCAACACAGAATGGGTTAGGAGATTGCCAGCAGTCTTACGTGCCATGAACAATGAAGAATTTAAAGCAACAGGCCTTAAACCAGTAAACGCAATCAAATTAAAAAAAATTAGCATTACTGAAGATGTGCAAGGTAATCAAAAACTCTTGCCGTTTGGACTAAAAGTAAGATACTTGTATGCTCCTGGAGAGGCAGAAGGCGATGTTAGAATTTGAGCTACAGATCCTATATGGAGTGTAGATGTGTATGAAGTTGAAAGAATTATGAAAACAGACCCTCCCGTGTATTATTTAAGAGAAACTCTTTCTTCTAGCGGTGCTACTAGTCTAAAGGCCTGCCCCTAAAAGATCGTTTGTTCGTGAAGAGCTGCAAGTTGTCCCGCCAAACACAGTGAGTTAACAAAACAAAATAGTGTTTAGTTTTGTTAAACTTATATTTTTTTGCTAAACTTATTTTTTAAGCCTATTTTGGGTTTAACGATCATGTGTTTGTTTTTCAATGTTTTGTTTAATTGCATCAGTGTCTACCTGTCGTGAAGTAAAAGCCTTTCTCCACTCCTTTGAAGTTCACTTTTCTGTCGTCTATAATCGTCGCCATCGGCCATAAGCTTCTGAAATTCTTCGTCCGTAATGTTTTCATCCTGTAATGATTTGCTTATTCTTAATCTTAATGAACAAAGTTTTGCTGATGCTAGGGCAACAATGGCAGTGTGCTTTTGTAATTTAGGAGTTATTTTTTTTTAAAACAGCACTTACAACCATAGACATGGCGCCTAACCCTAAACAAGACCCCCTAATGCTAAGGAGGCTGGCGCCCCAGCACCAGTAGCTAAAAGAGCAACACCAGACCCGGCGCTTACGCTAGCTACAGCGAGGAGCCAGTAATTACATAAGAAAGAGTATTTAAAGCTTTAGCATACTTTTTTCTAGTAACTCTATACTTATCCAAGTCGCTTTCTATTTCCTTTTGAAGTTCAGTTATTTGCTTTAACCTAAACTGTTGAACCTCCATTTTTTAAATAAAATTATTTTTTAAAATTATCTTATACATATCTTCTCAGTAATCCTTCTGGCAGCACTTCATCAACAGAGTAAAACGCAATAAAATCAACATACTTAATGAAAATAAAGTCAAGTACTGTTAGTTTGGCTTTGTCAACCATTATAGTAACCTTGTCGGATGATGCAAGGGCGTTTATTTCATCTCCGTTTTTAGTAATAACAATAACGAGCTTAAAAGGGGCATCCAAGTTTTCAGCCTTTATTTGTATGCCTCTAATAAACGCATGTTCTGGCAAACTAGTATCGCCCTCCTCGGAGTAATAAATAAGCGAAAAATCATCGTCATTTGCCTAGGTAGTGATTCTAATTTTGGGGTAAATTCTAAGCCGACGGTGTCACCCCCCACTTCAGCTAAGGACTTCTTTCTCTGTAGCACATATTCAGAACCTCGCTTAGTTATTTCAATCTGCTTTTTCTGTTGTGTTCCTGGGACAAGGCTAACAAGAATGGGCCCTTCATTTAAGACTTTTCTAAAATTGTTGTTCTTATCATAGTATACATTGGGGCTTCGTAGTTCAAACTTTAAATTCCAGTCAATTTCAGGAAGCAATGCCCAAGCATTTTCTCTTTTATGAAGTTTGTATTCACGTTTGCCAAAATCGTTTGCTCTTAAATTTCTTATCTCTTCTATGGTAGGATGCTGCTGCCGTTTTTTGTCTTCAATTTCTGTTCGTTTGTAAACCCCATCATCTGTGTACTCAAATCCATAAACATTTCCTGGCACTCCTATTAGATCAAACTCAGTTGTGTCTGCTAGGTCTTTTAGCTCTACTGCAGTGCATTTAGGAGCTAGCTCCACTTTTGATTCTGGCCCCCGAGACATTCTTTTTATAATATTAAAATTATAATAAACAAATTGTTATAAACAATCAATAATAAACAATCTACAATAAACAAACGTATTGAACTGGGGGGTCAGTCCGTAAGCATAGCTTAGCGGTTTAGATTTTTCTAACTCTCTTTTATTTTTTTTAGCTCATCTTTGTCCCGTATTATATAATTTTCACTTAAACATTCTTCAAAACTGTCTTTGTCCTTAGTGTAAAATAATACAACTGATTTTAACTGCGATCTAAAGTCTTTTAAGACAGCATTATATTTTTGAGTTAAGAGCCACACAGAAACTAAGGCGTGACGTCCACTATGGCTTTGAGAGAGCTTTTCTTTTTCTAACAATGTCTCGTTCAGCTGAACAGTCATCAATAATAAACAGTGTTTCAGTTCCCTCAAATAGTTTATAGTAATGTTCTAAACAGTCGCTCAGTTGTCGCTAGGATCAACTAAAAATATATTCTCGTCTGTCCAAATAAACTTCCTTTCTTTGTAAGACTTGTTGTGCTTAATGGTTGTGCAGAATATAACAATGTGCTCGTAATGAAACCTGTATATTGTTTGTAACAAATCAAGTACGAAGACAGTTTTCCCACACCCAGTAATCCCGCAGATAAGTGAGCAGTGCGGATCTTTAGGAAGAAACTTCAAGCTATCCATATGTTTTTATTAGAATATTTCTTCTGCATTTTAATAAGCCACATCTTTTAGTCTGTTTTCTTCAATGTTTAACTGGGCATCACAAACCATAAAAATGTGCATTTTTATTGGGCCGTTTCCGTCTGCTTTCTTGTGAATATTTATTTTTATACCGTCTTGCCCTATCCTTTCTCCACTTCCAAACAGCCTGTTGTCAAATGTAGATCTAAAATCCAGCCACAGCCCATATTTGTTTATTAAGTAGTCTTCGAGCCTTACATCATAAAGGCGAAGTTTTTTACATACACGATCAACTGCAGGATCCCTTTGCCTACCTCCAGCAAACAACTTTCTTATTTCATCAAAGTGTTGGTGAGGTAAAAGCCCGCGCCCTGAATACAACTGATCAGACTTGCCATTTATTGCACAGTCAACCTCAATTTTTGGATTATAAAACGCTTCTGATTCTCTCTGAAAAGGAGTTGTTTCTTCAGTAAACAATAACAAAATTCCTTTAAAGACTTTAGAGACTGATTTAGATGTATGTTCCAAAGAGTGTCCCGCTTGTTTCTATTTTCTGTAATGGCGTGTATAACGTTTTCATAATAAATAACTGTTTTTACTTTTATACTGGGTTAAGATTGTTCTGGCCAGTCCAGGGTTAGCAACAACATCAAACTCAAGAGAGATGTCGCTGACTGTGTATTTAGCTTCAGGATCTTCAGACAGAACGACAGAACCGCTAGGATTAAATGTCAGATGTATAAGTAAGTTTTTCTTTTAGTGCGCCTTGGTAATATGGCATATGCGTCTTTAACAGCTCAAAATCTAGAGGGATGCAGAATCTGTTGCCAAATGCTTCTGCTACTGCCTCATCTTTAACATCATTCTTTGCATCACCCGCTTTAAGCCTGTGCTTGAGACCGTTTGAGTCTTGTATTCCCTGATAAACTTTCTCTTTCCTTTCTTTTTTAGGCAGCCATAGATCAGAATAAAGGGCAACAATGTCTGCCTCGCCTAGTACAAAGACTTCTCTACCCTCCAGTTTGATTGCTATATGTTTAACGATAGCCCTGACTAAATTGGCAACAACAGTAGCATTAGGATCTGCCGATGTAATATCTATTTTGAATGATAGTTTAGCGGTGCCTGGCATTATAACATCGTCAGCGCCAAGATCAGGGAACTTGACTATTAAAGTTTGTCCAGGTTGAACTGTTGATGGGGTATTTACACTAATTACAGTCTGCCTTATACCTTTCACGCCATGGGGTTCCTTCTCTTTTTCTGTATGGATCGAGGTCACAACCGTATGAGTTCATTTTTTATAAAACAAAAAAGAATATAAATAAAAAATATGGCTGAAGATTTTGACGCGATTGATCCTATTGAAGAAGAAAGAGATCTGCCAGGGCCCTTCATTTGAAGAAGATGAAACAGAATTTAGGTCCTTCATTGCGCGAAAAACTTGGAAGATCAGCAGAAGGTTCTTCAAATCCTTCATTAGAAGAAGTAGAAACACCCCCTTCAGTTAGCGCGTCTCGTGCAGAACTATTAACAAATAGAATTAACTCATTCTACATAAGCTTAGGACTAGAGCCGCCAGAAGGTCATAGTCCTTTTGATTTTAAGATTGATAAAAGCAACCATCTGTATATAAGAACTAGCAGAGGAAATTTTGTAAGAGTTACTACAAAGCCAGACCCAACTATGTTTTTAAAACTAAACACAATTAGGCAGAGGATTCCTGTTGCCGACCAAAGGCGATTAAACATTTTAAATTTAAGGCCTGAGGCTGTTAGTCTTTTACAAAACTTGGGGCAGGAGTTGCCAACACGATCTGAAATAGAAATGACCTCTTTTCAAGATTTAGGTTCAAGAGCAGATGAAGCAATAGCAGAAATTGAAACGAGTTTTAATGAGGAGACACAGTTAAAAACAATTAACGATTCTCCATTGCCTATGCGTGAAATCCTGGGGCTTAATGCTGCTCTGCGAACAATAAGGGGTGAACTAACAAACAATTTGGCAAAACTTGGTGAGCTAGATAGAGAGATAGAAGAAGAAAAAAATAAACTGGCTGATGCAGATGATAACAATTTAGGCGAGAAGAAAAGGTTATAATACAGCAAAAAATACAGGATTTAATGATAGAAAGGGCGGCCAGGTTAGAAGTGCTGTCTACTAACAGAGCGCAGCTAGCATCACAAACAAGCAGAATAAGAGAAACTATAAACAGAATACTTTATGAAATACTACGCTAGCAGAAAGAATAAGGACTCTGTTTAGGGAACAGGGGATTACAATAGTTAGTATATTAACAGCTGTTGGGTTTGCTATCTCTACACTCGTTTATGCTTTAACCGGCAGTGCACCAACAGGGCCAGTAACGCCTCCAACACCTCAACCTGGTAAAAGATGGATTAGAAAACAATTGCATATCTTAGCAAACTTATTAAAGAAGTTAGCCGCTAAAGCACTTGATGCTCTGCCTGGCATAATAGGCAGCGTTGTTAGTTGGGTTTTGTCTACTATAGGCAAAGTTGCTGGTTATATGGCTGACCATCTGTGAACGTTAGGAGTGCTAGCTGCTGGATTAATTTTTAGTGAAATAAAGTACAGCTAATCCAGTAAAAGTTTAAAAACACAACAAGGGCTGTCTTTTCGCTAGTGTGACTGTCAGTGTAAGGCAGATTAACAGGCGGGGTGCTTTCTGGACTGCTTTCTCGGCTGTGGGGTGCTTATAACTGGTGGTGGATCGCTTTCTGGGGTGTTTATAACTGGATCGCTTTCTTCAGGGGTAGGTACTTTCTTTAAAATGGATGGAGCGGGCCTTGTGTTTAAGTATTTATTGTGTCCTAAGTCTTGGTCGTTCCAGCTATGAGGATTTCATTGTTATAATTCTGTATTATGCCAATCTGTAGTCTAAGGTCAGAGGGCAGCATGTATAATCCACAACCCACAACAAAGTCAACCTTTGACCTAGCATGTGCAAGAACGTCTTGATACCTTTGTATGCTGGCAGGCAAATCAACAGCATCTTCTAATTAGCTAGAAATTGTTTTCTAGCATCAAAGCCTGTAGATTGATCTACTATGCTAGACTTGGTCTGTGCTTGTGCTCCTAATAGACACCAAACGTATGTCCTTATGGAGTCATTAAGTCTTTGCACTCCTGGCATTGTTAGGCCTTTACTTTTATCTAAGATAAATGTTGTCCAGGCATTAGGGTGTTTTTGTTCTATGGACCCCAATCGAACTTGTGTGTTTAGTTGAAAAGAGGTGTGGCCGGGCCAGTAGTCATAATTATATTCTCTTTTTGTGCCCCACAAATACAATGTGCCTAACCCATGATTGCGGTCTAACTTTTGTCTAAAATCAGTTAAAGGTTTAATGTTAAATTCGTTGCAAATTCTTTCATATGCATTGTTGTCCATTGGGCTGTTAAATGGATAAAACGCGTTGTCGTTAGGGAGTGGCACTTGTAGTTCAGTTAGTATTCGCCTGTACTAGTAATAAACATGAAAGTTATATACTGACCTTACTAAAAGATTAGGATGGTTTAAATGGTTTGCATATGAAACACCACAGCCAGTAGTTACGCAATAAATGGCAAAATTTAACTGATTCTGGAAAAAAGCCATAGGGTGGGATGACCATGCTGATGGCGCTCTATCATTCTTTATTGGTGGATTTAAATATCTAGTTAGCGGGTTTACAGTCTAACTTGGAAGCGTATGATTCGTCTACTGCAATGGTTAGTAAGCTGAAGTCTAAAGATTTGGGGTTATAAAACGCTCCTACATTGTAAGTAACATGTTCAATATATTGAAAAGCTACCATTTTTAAATTAGTTTTTTAAATAGTTTTTTTTAAATAGTTATAAAAAAGATGTACATCTATATAACCAAACAAACGAGCGTGTGTTCTTAACGTATCCAATTGAAAATAGGCGCGGCGATTGTAGGGCTGCCCTTAGAAAAATTGGGTTTAAAATAAAATGGATTAACATATCTGAAAAAGATAAGATAACTGGGTGGATATTAAGGATGGACAAGGCAGTCTATTAAAACATTTAAAAATACCCGATGGTTACTACAACTTTTGTTCTTTAAGAGAAGTATTTAGCAATTTTAACATTAAGTTAAAAATTAATGAGGCAAATCTTATAGTTACTATGAATTTTCCAGAAATTGAAGAAAGGGAGTATGTTTTTCCTAAAAGCCTTGCTCGAATTTTTAGGCTTTTATGACAGTGGCGAAACATATCATATTAAAACACATATGTACTTAAAAGGAGGTCTTTATGAGTATGTAGGCAGTAGACCATCTGATTTTCTCGTGAACCCAATTTTATATGTCCATTTACAACAGTTAAAAACAGATTACTAATTTGTTTAATGGCTATCCATCTACTGTTCTACAAGCATTGCCACCAACTAATGTAGGGTTTTGCGATTATCAGTTACATAGCTTTGGTGGAGACATTGAATTTAAAGAATTAATTGAGGGCTCTTTAAATTCATTGGATGTAAAAAATAGTTAATCAAGACGGAAGGCCAGTTGTTTGTTCTGATTTATTAATGGTGCTGGAAGTAGAAGAACATGTTAGAATAGTAAGAAGGACTCATTCCCGCGGGCGTTACTAGCGCTGTAAACCATTAGATTTTTCATGTCCCTGTAAGAGAATGTAAATATGTTTGTTCACGATCGCCCATGTTATTCTGCACGGAAAACCCCGTTTCAATGTACTGATTTCGTCAATATTTAGAGGTTTTGACATGTTAATTTTTTTGGAAAATAGGTGTTAAATTTGGCCAAAACTGATATGTGATGGACGTGATTTGTATGTGAAAATGGGGGTTTTCGTGCAAATAACATGGGTCGTCTTGAACGAAGATATTTACATTCTCTCTCTCTCTCTCTCTCTCTCTCTCTCTCTCTCTCTCTCTCTCTCTCTCTCTCTCTCTCTCTCTCTCTCTCTCTCTCTCTCTCTCTCTCTCTCTGGGAAAACTGCAAGGAAAGAAAATAATGGTCTTTTGTTTCATTTATGTTCTCGTATAAGCAGCACATTATCAGAGTGAGAGTGCCAATACACCACACATTAGAACATTAACAAACCCAGACAATTTATATCAATCGCCAAAACACTAAATTCAGCAAGAATATGTCCTGTTTTTTGACTGTTTTTGCACCAATGGTTGAGAGAGAGAGAGAGAGAGAGAGAGAGAGAGAGAGAGAGAGAGAGAGAGAGAGAGAGAGAGAGAGAGAGAGAGAGAGAGAGAAGAGGAGAGAGAGAGAGAGAGAGAGTGATTATTGGTAGAAAACTAGGCCTGTTATGTTCAATATTTTGCTGGGTTTTATTTCTACCAAACGCTGTGTGGCTTTCCAACGCGTATATCCATGGATAATTATAGGCGTCTGAAGCTGATAATGACAAGATTTCGATCTGCTATTTCAGATGTCCACGTAAATGACTATCACCGTAGATCAGCTGATGCTGATCAGATCTGCTATTTCAGATGTCCACGTAAATGACTATCACCATAGATCAGCTGATGCTGATCAGATCTGCTATTTCAGATGTCCACGTAAATGACCATCACCGTAGACCAGCTGATGCTGATCAGATCTGCTATTTCAGATGTCCACGTAAATGACCATCACCGTAGATCAGCTGATGCTGATCATTTCCAGTGTCTAGTATATCAGGGTTCAGTCAAAGACGAAGTTCATTTTTCACCTTCTTCTCTTCGATTAAATGACATTAGGTATCAGTTTATATCACAAAACCTTCAAAGGTCCACACCTGTTTGGATTAATTATGTTATTGTCATAAACAATGAAAAATAGAAACACTGCTTAAGCTTAAGCTGTTCATATATGGAATATTCAAAAGGCGAAGTACTTATGTAAAGTAATAAGAATCTGTGTCTACGGTTCAAGCATTGCTCATGTGTGCTCCCCTACTGAGGGACCTTAACCTTTAAGAATAAATACCTTCATCTTTCCTAAGCATAAACAAGTATCAGTTAATTGATGGCAAACCGAAGCCATTATAATTCCTTCAAACAGTTTATTGTCAAGTCATTACATTCTTCACTTCAGGCTGCAATTCAGATGTAATACTAAAACCTTCAGGCTGCAATTCAGATGTAATACTAAAACCTTCAGGCTGCAATTCAGATGTAATACTAAAACCTTCAGGCTGCAATTCAGATGTAATACTAAAACCTTCAGGCAGCAAATTCAGATGTAATACTAAAACCTTCAGGCTGCAAATTCAGATGTAATACTAAACCCTTCAGGCTGCAAATTCAGATGTAATACTAAAACCTTCAGGCTGCAAATTCAGATGTAGTACTAAACCCTTTACACAGGAAATTCAGATGTAGTACAAAAACCTTCAGACAGGGCATTCAGGTCTAGTACTAAAACCTTCAGATAGAGAATTCAGATGTAGTACTAAAACCTTCAGACAGGAAATTCAGATGTAGTACTAAAACCTTCAGACAGAAAATTCAGATGTAGTACTAAAACCTTCAGGCTGCAAATTCAGATGTAGTACTAAACCCTTCAGGCTGCAAATTCAGATGTAGTACTAAAACCTTCAGGCTGCAAATTCAGATGTTGCAATAAAACCTTCAGGCTGCAAATTCAGATGTAGTACTAAAACTTCATGCAGGAAATTCAGATGTAGTACTAAAACCTTCAGGCTGCAAATTCAGATGTAGTACTAATACCTTCAGACAGGAAGTTCAGATGTAGTACTAAAACCTTCAGACAGGAAATTCAGAAGATGTAGTACTAAAACCTTCAGACAGGAAATTCAGATGTAGTACTAAAACTTTCAGGCTGCAAATTCAGATGTTGTACTAAAACCTTCAGGCTGCAAATTCAGATGTAGTACTAAAACCTTCGGACAGGAAGTTCAGATGTAGTGCTAAAACCTTCAGGCTGCAATTCAGATGTAGTACTAAAACCTTCAGACAGGAAATTCAGATGTAGTACTAAAACCTTTAGACAGGAAATTCAGATGCAGTACTAAAACCTTCAGGCTGCAAATTCAGATGTAGTACTAAAACCTTCAGGCTGCAAATTCAGATGTAATACTAAAACCTTCAGGCTGCAAATTCAGATGTAGTACTAAACCCTTTACACAGGAAATTCAGATGTAGTACTAAAACCTTCAGACAGGGCATTCAGGTCTAGTACTAAAACCTTCAGACAGAGAATTCAGATGTAGTACTAAAACCTTCAGAGAGGAAATTCAGATGTAGTACTAAAACCTTCAGACAGAAAATTCAGATGTAGTACTAAACCTTCAGGCTGCAAATTCAGATGTAGTACTAAACCCTTCAGGCTGCAAATTCAGATGTAGTACTAAAACCTTCAGGCTGCAAATTCAGATGTTGCAATAAAACCTTCAGGCTGCAAATTCAGATGTAGTACTAAAACCTTCATGCAGGAAATTCAGATGTAGTACTAAAACCTTCAGGCTGCAAATTCAGATGTAGTACTAATACCTTCATACAGGAAGTTCAGATGTAGTACTAAACCTTCAGACAGGAAATTCAGAAGATGTAGTACTAAAACCTTCAGACAGGAAATTCAGATGTTGTACTAAAACTTTCAGGCTGCAAATTCAGATGTTGTACTAAAACCTTCAGGCTGCAAATTCAGATGTAGTACTAAAACCTTCGGACAGGAAGTTCAGATGTAGTGCTAAAACCTTCAGGCTGCAAATTCAGATGTAGTACTAAAACCTTCAGACAGGAAATTCAGATGTAGTACTAAAACCTTTAGACAGGAAATTCAGATGTAGTACTAAAACCTTCAGGCTGCAAATTCAGATGTAGTACTAAAACCTTCAGGCTGCAAATTCAGATGTAGTACGAAAACCTTCAGGCAGGAAATTCAGATGTAGTACTAAAACCTTCAGGCAGGAAATTCAGATGTAGTATTAAAACCTTCAGGTAGGCAATTCTGATGTAGTATTAAAATTGGCGTCTTCTGTGAAAAAGTCTGAGCTTGACATTTGATTGGAGTTTCTCTAGGAAGAAGCATGTCAACAACCACTGCATTGCTCCATGCTTACAGTCGATAGATCAGACCTACCCGACATCTTGTGACAAACACAACAAACACTGGTGTGTTCTCTCCTGTCCGCACCGGTCTGTTGTGATTTATTGCTCAACGGTCTGTTGTGATTCATTGCTCAACCGGTCTGTTGTGATTCATTGCTCAACCGGTCTGTTGTGATTCATTGCTCAACCGGTCTGTTGTGATTCATTGCTCAACCGGTCTGTTGTGATTCATTGCTCAACCGGTCTGTTGTGATTTATTGCTCAACCAGTCTGTTGTGATTCATTGCTCAACCGGTCTGTTGTGATTCATTGCTCAACCAGTCTGTTGTGATTCATTGCTGACTAGTTGTCCTTGCACAAAAACTTCAAAAAGCTCCAAACGCAGCAGCAAGGTTAATCTTCAGAACGTGAACACACACACACACACCACACACACACACACACACACACACACACACACACACACACACACACACACACACACACACACACACACACACACACACACACACACACACACACACACACACACACACACACACACACACACACACACACAATCAACCAAAATCACCACACTTCTACGCTCCCTTTAATGGTTTCCATTTTGCACACATTTTCAGTACAATGTCTTCAATGGTTTCCATTTTCCACACATTTTCAGTACAAAGTCTTCAACGCTTTCCATTTTCCACACATTTTCAGTACAAAGTCTTCAACGGTTTCCATTTTCCACACATTTTCAGTACAAAGTCTTCAATGGTTTCCATTTTTCACACATTTTCAGTACAAAGTCTTCAATGGTTTCCATTTTCCACACATTTTCAGTACAAAGTCTTCAATGGTTTCCATTTTGCACACATTTTCAGTACAAAATCTTCCATGGTTTCCATTTTCCACACATTTTCAGTACAAAGTCTTCAATGGTTTCCATTTTCCACACATTTTAAGTACAAAATCTTCAACGGTTTCCATTTTCCACACATTGTCAGTACAAAGTCTTCAATGGTTTCCATTTTCCACCCCTTTAAGAGTACAGAGTCTTTAATGGTTTCCATTTTCCACACATTTTCAGTACCAAGTCTTCAACGGTTTCAATTTTCCACATATTTTCTGTACAAAGTCTTCAACGGTTTCCATTTTCTACACATTTTCAGTACAAAATCTTCAACGGTTTCATTTTCCACACATTTTCAGTACAAAGTCTTCAACGGTTTCCATTTTCCACACATTTTCAGTACAAAGTCTTCAACGGTTTCCATTTTCCACACATTTTCAGTACAAAGTCTTCAACGGTTTCCATTTTCCAGACATTTTCAGTACAAAGTCTTCAACAGTTTCCATTTTCCACACATTTTCAGTACAAAGTCTTCAACGCTTTCCATTTTCCACACATTTTCAGTACAAAGTCTTCAATGGTTTCCATTTTCCACACATTTTCAGCACAAAGTCTTCAATGGTTTCCATTTCCACACATTTTCAGTACAAAGTATTTAACGGTTTCCATTTTCCACACATTTTCAGTACAAAATCTTCAACGGTTTCCATTTTCCACATATTTTCTGTACAAAGTCTTCAACGGTTTCCATTTTCCACACTTTTCAGTACAAAGTCTTCAACGGTTTCCATTTTCCACACATTTTCAATACAAAGTCTTCAACGGTTTCCATTTTCTACACATTTTCAGTTCAAAGTCTTCAACGGTTTCCATTTTCCACACATGTTCAGTACAAAGTCTTCAACGGTTTCCATTTTCCACACATGTTCAGTACAAAGTCTTAAAACGGTTTCCATTTTCCACACATTTTCAGGACAAAGTCTTCAACGGTTTCCATTTTCCGCACATTTTCAGTACAAAGTCTTCGACGGTTTTCCATTTTCCACACATTTTCAGTTCAAAGTCTTCAACGGTTTCCATTTTCCACACATTTTCAGTACAAAGTCTTCAATGGTTTCCATTTTCCACACATTTTCAGTGCAAAGTCTTCAACGGTTTCCATTTTCCACACATTTTTAGTACAAAGTCTTCAATGGTTTCCATTTTCCACACATTTTCAGTACAAAGTCTTCAATGGTTTCCATTTTTCCACACATTTTCAGTACAACGTTGCTGCTCTCACCTTCTGTTCCCTTGCAAACGCTGCTTTTCAGTATCTGTCAGAACGTATTCAACTGTTCATCCCTCACCCCCAGCCCCAGCCCCACCCCCCTCCCTACCTCTTCACGCCAACTCCGATCATGTTCTTATTCATGATGGTTTCCTGTTAATGGTATGAAAACTAAAATGTTCTTCGAGGTTTTCACATTCGGTTCCATCTGTCTGAAAGTCTGTCTCACGATCATCGTCTGTAGAGAACAGGAAAAGGCGGCTTTTAACTCACTTTCGCCCTCCACCAAGTTTTCGGGCGAAAGTGACCTAAAAGCCGCCTTTTCCTGTTCTCTGACAAGTAACCAAAAAATAACGATTATCTACAAACAGACATACTGTGTAGGGTTATCCGTTTTCAATACTAATTTACTAAAGTTTTCAGAGAGTAACGTAGGGGAAAGTAGCCGTGGCTGAACACGCCCCATAGAGTAACGTAGGGGAAAAGCAGCCGTGGCTGAACGCGCCCATATACAAACGGCTATCCGATTACTTACTACGCGGTGTGGTTAATTACAGCGTGGGTTGTCAGCACAGAGAGAGGCGCAGCCAAAGCCCGTTAAGTCAAGTTGCCCTCAGAGCAACGTGGGCGAAGGATTGCTTGTGGGTTTAAATAATTTTCTATTTAGACACGGAGGAGAAACCAGTCTTGGAGCCATAGACATACGTGTTCTGCGTTTCACAAAATACGTGCGTATGCGCACACACACACACACACACACACACACACACACACACACACACACACACACACACACACACACACACACACACACACACACACACACACTATTTATTAGTTCTCTGCATGTCTTCCACTGAAAGCCAGGTTTGACAAAGTGTTTCTTTCTGCTGTACAGTCATCTATAATAAATAGTGTCTGCGTTTTAAGTTAGCCGGTCGCTCACCCTGCTGACAAACTGTGGGTCCAAAAAATCAATACCGCCACACCTCCTCCCTACCCCTTTTCTCCCTTCCTCTTCACCCCACTCCCTCCCGCCCAGCCTGCCCCATTACAACATATTGCATCAGCCTTCTAGAAACTTCTTTGCCACGTCAACACTATCACGTGATGGGCCGTTGTCACAGCCCGGCCAATCAGCGAGGGGGTTACAATTAAGCGTAGGCTTACGGCGCGTCACATGACTAGGTTAACCAACACCGGTTTCATCATTCTCCCACTGACTGCCGGACGAGCACGACGCGTTCACTGTGCTGTGTACTGTGTTTGGTTGCGTTATTCTAAAATGGCGAACCGGTTTACCGAAGAACAGGTTTGTGCTATTCAAGACCACAAGTTTTACTATACCTGCATGTTAGAGTATTTATCAAAAAAAGAATTAGGTGAAGCATGTTCTTTACCAGCGAAACCAAAAAGAAGCATTGCTTTTCTAGAAGGCGGAGAAAAAGAAAAAAGTGAACTGACTGCTTTGGAAATGCACGACTATCTTCAAGGTTTGTTGGTTCAAGGAAATGAAAACGTTGAAGGCAATATTGGTGACCAAGATATAGTCAAATTCAATACGTGTTTGACTATCGATGAGATGGTTCTTTATTTAAAAAATGGCGCTGCATTGTTGAAAGTTGGCCAAGGAAAAACAATCCATCATGCATTGATTGTTGGGCGCTGGCTTGAGACAGCTAAAATTATGTTTAAAAAACAAAAAACGCATCTAACATGGTGTTCATTTCTTAAGGCCGAGGTAAACATGTCTGGTTCGTATGCTAGAAAACTTATTCAACTTTCTGGATGTTTTTATAACTATCCTAAATTTCACAAGCTAGGAATCAGTATAAATGAACTGTGTAGCCAGCGTCAAACTATCATTGAACTTATGCAACAGAATGACGATTTTCGGAGGTTCTGGCAAACAAATTAGATAGGCAGACCTTAGTACATCTACCAGTATGGAGAGGAGTAGTGTGTGGCCAGCACTATCTCCATATAAATGCTCCAAATATACAATGACGGATGTACTACTACTGGCGATTAGAGCCGCCATAAAAGCTCGGCTACAGCAATTACTGCTGTAACTCTGCCAAAGCCAGTTGCAAGCCTGGTTGAGAAAAGAGGAGCACAGCAGCAAACTAGGCCAAACGACCCTACTGTGATCGCTTGCCGCCATTGACGTCAGCACCTGCAAAGCTCGGCGGCAAACTAGGCCAAACGACCCTACTGTGATCACTTGACCTGCAAAGCGCACCTGCAAAGCTCAGCGGCAAACTAGGCCAAACGACCCTACTGTGATCACTTGGCCTAGTTGATTGAGGTGCGCGCGGGACACAACCTGTTTAGTCACAAAGCAAGAAGTGGCCCTAGTAGTTTCACTTCTTGTTTGTTTGTCCTACCCCACGCATGCACCCCCCCCACCCCATGCATGCACACCCCCCACCCCCCACCCTACCCACCCCCCCACCCCATGCATGCACACACTTAAGTCACTTCTAAGTTCTTACTTAAGTTATCCTCAAGTTCTTAATTAAGTTCTTAATTAAGTTCTTAATTAAGTTCTTAATTAAGTTCTTAATTAAGTTCTTAATTAAGTTACCTCAAGATTGTAATTAAGTCGTCCTTTAAGTACAACCAAGTTCTTAATCAAGTTATCTTATAATTATCAAAAAATCTATGTTTTTATCTTAAATAGTAGATGCCTAATATAGTACACACACGCCTCAAAAAACGCGTCATCGTTGAGGATGTCTTGCTTAACGCCCTTGGCGTGAGATTAGTTAGCATAGATCTTAATGAAGTTCTTACATCCTAAGCAACCGCATTGATTACAATTCTGGTCTATGGAAATGTTCTTTTATAGACTCCATGTCTTTATTTATTGACTCCATCATTTTAAACAAATAATAATTCGCCATGTTTTATCAAAAATTTAGATTTAAGTTCTTAAAATATTATTGCATTTTAAATGGATCAAAATGATTTTTTGTTATTGGCGGTGCTGACGTGCTGTTGTTTTTTCTGTATTTAGTGGTTCAGATTTTTTTGGCTGCTTTTGTTTTTGTTGCCATTGGTTATATATTTTATAACCGTAATAACTGCCCCCAGCAGCAGCAATGGCGCCAAAAATGGCAACAGTTTTAAGTTCAATATTCCATGAAGACTTTGGTGCCCTTGAATTAACTTGCTCTTGTTCTGGAGCTGGCATTGGATCAACTGTTGGAGTTGGCGGTGTTATGTTTTCATTATGAGTTATATTCTGTGATTGTAACTTTAATTTTCTTTGTCTGTTTAACTCTGCTACTCTTTTCCCTGCTGCAACACGCCCAGGATGTTTACTGGTCACTTTCTCGACTTGATTCAGTGTTTTCTGATTCATGTTTCCTGATTCTGCTGATTTTCCGACTCGTTCATTTTGAAGGGAAATAAAATCTATATGATTAAAGTAATTAATCCCATGATTAACGGCGATAACAATGTTCCAAATCTGTAATATAAATCACAGCTTAGAGACTCTAATGACTTTGTTAAAACTGGATCTTGCGTTAAATCATACGTAAGATCTTGTTCAGAATCAATGGGAGCAAATCTACTGACTAGTTTAGTGTACAAACTAAGAACTGTTTGCCCCACACTTTTTACCATTCTAGATCCCAGCTGCGCTTCATACCTGTTATGATACTTTATAATGTCTTGTGGCGACATCTGCTGAATCTGTTCAATGCTGAATTCAGTTCCGAGGAACTGTTTTGTTTTTCCACATGCTGCCAAAGAATACAACCTTTCCTTTTGGGCATAATAGCTTGATCATCAACTTCTTCATTTGTAAGTCCAAGACTGTGTAGGCCGCTCTGTAGCTCTAGCAGATCATCGCTGTTCATGTTTTTTTTATTAATTATAATTATTATATTTTTTAAAATGAGCACCGAAAAAACTGTCGCCAACCTAGTATAACCATTCTGCCGTTATTGGAGGTCTAAGTGTAGGATACTCAATGCTTGGTAAAAGCCTGTTAAAAATAAAACCGGCAGATCTTGGCAAACTAGACTTTGAGGATTCAGCAAAACTGATTGCTATTATTGCAGCTTCATTTGCTACGAAAGATTTTCTAGTTAAGCAAGGAATAATTCCAGAGAATATAAATATGTAAAAAAAGTACATTTATAAAAATGGCTTCACTCGTAATGATGATAGGTGGCGCTGTGGTGAATGCGCTTGCTTTTAGCGGAAGTAATTACGCGTTTAGTAAACTACGGGATGACGACGAGAGAAAAAGACATAACAAGCTGTGGAGCAACTAGCCGCAGCACAAGATCGCTATGAAAAGCATAGAATTGAGCAGTTTGATTTTATTAATAACACACTGAAAAAACAGGGGCATGCAGCTTACACATTTAAAGATGTTGATCAAGCGATAAAAGAGTATTATCTAGTAAAAGGGCAAACCAATCCAGACATTGCCCCCACCAAAATTCAGCAACTTCTATCAACCATCAGAAAAACAAAAGATGCAAGAAACGTGTTATGTCGTTGGTATGACTGTTGTCTATTTTGTTGCACACAATATTGGCTAAATAAAAAATGAACAAATCGGGGTGAACAAGCTTACGTTGGGGCCTATTTTAATTAGATGTTAGTACCACTAAAACCTTCAGGCTGCAAATTCAGATGTTGTAGTACGAAAACCCTTCAGGCAGGAAATCAGTTGTAGTACTAAAAACATTCAGGCAGGAAATTAGATGTAGAACCTTAAAACCTTCAGGTAGGCAATATAGGATGTAGTATGAAATCTGGCGACGTTTCTGTGAAAAAGTCTGGCTTGACATTTGATTGGAGGTTTCTCTAGGAGTACAGAAGCATGTAAACAACCACTGCATTGCCACCATAGCTTACAGTCGATAGGTAGATCAGACCTACCCGGACCTCCCATGTGGACAAACACAACAAACACTGGTGGTGTTCTCTCCTGTTCCGCACCGGTTGTTGTGACTGTATTGCTCAACCGGTCTTTGTGATTCAGTGCTCAACGGTCCTGGTTGTGATTCAATGCGCAAAACCCGGTCTTTGAGATTCATTGCTCAACGGTCTGTTTGTTTGATTCATTGCTCAATCGGTCTGTTGTGATCATTGCTCAACCGGTCTGTTGTGATTTATGCTCAAACCAGTTGTTGTGATTTCATTGCTCAACCGGTTGTTGTGTTCATTGCTTCAAACGTCTGTTGTGATTTCATTGCTGACTAGTTGTCCTTGCACAAAAACTTCAAAAGCTCCAAAAAGCGCATGCAAGGTTAATCTTCAGAACGTGAACACACACCACATCACACACACACACACACACACACACACCACACACTCACACACACACAACTCACACACACCTCACTCACACAAACCACACACACCACACACACAGAACACACTCACACACACACTCACACACACACAACACACACACTCAATCACCAAATCACCACACTTCCTACGCTCCCTTTTAATGGTTTCCATTTTGCACACATTTTTCTGTACAATGTCTTCAATGGTTTCCACTTTTCCACACACTGTTGCAGTACCAAAAGTCTTCAACGCTTTCCATTGTTTCCAACCATTTGCAGTACAAGTCTTCAACGGGTTTCATTTTCCACACATTTTCAGTACAACGTCTTCAATGGTTTCCATTTTTCACACATTTTCAGTACCAACGTCTTCAATGGTTTCCATTTTCCACCACATTTTCGTACAAAAGTCGTCCATGGTTTCCATTTTGCACACTTTTTCAGTACAAAATCTTCCAGGGTTTCATTTTCCACACATGGGGTTCAGTACAAAGTCTTCATTGGTTTCCATTTTCCACAAGTTTAAGTACAAAATCTTCAACGGTTTCCATTTTCCCACATTGTCAGTACAAAAGTCTTCAATGGTTTCCTTTTGCCCACCTTTAAGAGTTACAGAGTCCTTGTAAAGGTTTCATTTTCCACACATTTTCAGTACCAAGTCTTCAACGGTTTTCAATTTTCCCACATATTTTCGTTACAAATTCTTAACTGTTTCATTTTTACACTTTTTCAGTTACCCAAAATCTTCAAAACGGTTTCCATTTTCCACACATTTTCAGTACAAAGTCTTCAACGGTTTTCCATTTCCACAACATTGTCTGAACAAAGTCTTCAACGGTTTCCATTTTTTCCACACATAGTTTCAGTACAAAGTCTTAACGGTTTCCATTTTCCAGCACATTTTCAGTACAAAGTCTTCAACAGTTTTCATTTTCCACACATTTTCAGTACAAGAAAGTTCTTCAACGCTTTCCATTTTCCACATTTGTCAGTACAAAGTCTTCAATGTAGTTTACCTTCTTCCACACCATTTTCAGCACAAAAAGTCTTCACATGGTGCTCCATGTTTCCACACATTTTCAGTACAAAGTATTTAACGGTTCTTCCATTTTTCCACACATTTTCAGTACAAAATCGCTCAACGGTTTCCATTTTCCACATATTTTCTGTACAAAGTCTTCGACGTTTTTCCATTTTCACACATTTCTCAGTACATAAGTCTTCAACGGTTTCCATTTTCTCCACACATATTTCAAATACCAATGTCTTCACGGTTTCCATTTTCTACACATTTTCAGTTTCAAAAGTCTTCCACGGTTTCCATTTTCCACACATGTTCAGTACAAAGTCTACAAACGGTTTCCCATTTTCCACACATGTTCAAGTACAAAGTCTTCACGGTTTCCATTTTCCAACACCATTTTCAGGACAAAGTCTTCAACGGGTTTCCATTTTCGCACATTATCAGTACAAAGTCTTCGACGGTTTCATTTTCCACACTTTTCAGTTCAAAGTCTTTTCAACGGTTTCCATTTTCCACACATTTTCAGTACAAAAAGTCTTCAATGGTTTTCCATTTTCACACATTTTCAGTGCAAAGTCTTCAACGGTTTCCATTTTCCACACATTTTTAGTACAAAGTCTTCAATGGTTTCCATTTTCCACACATTTTCAGTACAAAGTCTTCAATGGTTTCCATTATCCACACATTTTTCAGTACAACGTTGCTGCTCTCACCTTCTGTTCCCTTGCAAACGTGCTTTTCAGTATCTGTCAGAAAAGTATTCAAACTGTTCATCCCTCACCCCGGCCCCGCCCCACCCCCTCCCTACTCTTCAAGCCAAACTCCGTTCATGTTCTTTTTCATGATGGTTTCTGTTAAGAGTATGAAAACTAAAATGGTTCTTCGAGGTTTTCACATTCGGGTCCATCATGTTGAAAGTCTGTTCACGATCATCGTCTGTAGAGACAGGAAAAGTGCGGCTTTTAATCACTTTCCCCTACCACCAAGTTTTTTTATACTTTTTCCCCCCTTTTTTTTAGGGCGAAAGTGACCTAGAGTCGCGCCTTTTCCTGTTCTCTGCAAGTACCCAAAAAACATAACGATTATCTACAAACAGACTACTGTGTAGGGTTATCCGTTTCATTACTAATTACTAAAGTTTTCAGAGAGTAAACGTAGGGGGAAAAGTAGCGTGGCCTGAACACGCCCCCTAGAGTAACGTAGGGGAAAAAAGCCGCCGTGCTGAACGCGCTCCATATACAAACGGCTATCCGATTACTTACTACGCGGTGTGTTAATTACAGCGTGGGGGTTGTCACACAGAAGAGAGGCGCAGCCACAGACGTTAAGGTCAGGTTGCCTCAGAAGCAACGTGTGCGAAGGATTGCTTGGGTTAAATAATATTTCTATTTTAGACAACGGAGAGAAACCAGTCTTGGGAAGCCATAGACTACGTGTTCTGCGTTTCACAAAATACGTGCGGTATGCGCACACACACACACACACCACACACCCCCAACACACACACACAACCACACACCACCACACCCCCCCACCACCACACAACCACACCTATTTATTAGTTCTTCAGCATGTCTTCCACTGAAAGCCAGGTTTTGACAAAGTGTTTCTAACTGCTGTACAGTCATCTCTCTAAATAGTGTCTGCGTTTAAGTTAGGGACGCTCCGCTGCTGACCCTGTGTGTCAAAAAATCCCTACCGCCACACTCCTCCTACCCTATATCTTAACAATCCACACGCGTGCCCATTCCAACATATTGCATCACGCCTTCTAGAAATTCTTAGCCCGTCCCCCCTCTCACGTGGATGGGTTAGATCCGGTCCATCGCGAGGGGGTTACAATAACGCGTCTGCTTCTGGGATCCTGACTAGGTTAACCCCCAACACACCGGTTTCTTTCATTCTCCACTGACTGCGACGAGCACGACTGTTCATGTGCTGTGTACTGTGGTTTGGTTGCGTTATTTAAAATGGCGAACCGGTTTCCCGAAGAACCCAGGTTAGTGTCTACCCCCGACACCGTTTTACTTACCTGCCTGTTAGACGTATTTATCCAAAAAAAGATAAGGTAGCATGTTCTTTACAGCGCCCCCCCAACAAGAGCATTGCTTTTCTAGAAGGTTTCCCCCCCCCGAAAAAAAAGTGACTGATGCTTTGGGGAGTGCAGACTCTTTTCCAAGGTTTGTGGTTCAAGGAAATGAAAAACGATTGAGGCATAATTTGGCGACCAAGATATAGTCAAATTCATACGTGTTTTGACTATCGATGAGATGGTTCTTTATTTCAAAAATGCGCTGGCATGCTGAAAGTTGGCCAAGGAAACCAATCCATCATGCATTGATTGTTGGGCGCTGGCTTGAGGGGAAGTCACATTCTGTTTTAAAACCCCCACACGCATTAACATGGTGTTCATTTCTTAGGCGAGGTAACCTGTCTGGTTGTCTTGCTAGAACTTATCAAACTTTCTGGATGTTTTTTAACTATCCTAAATTTCACACGTAGGATCAGTCTAAATGAATGTGTATCCAGCGTAAACTATATTGAATTATGCAAGAATGCGATTTTCGGAGGTTTCTGCAACCAAATTGATAGGAG
Source organism: Conus ventricosus (assembly GCA_018398815.1). Taxonomy (NCBI): domain Eukaryota; kingdom Metazoa; phylum Mollusca; class Gastropoda; order Neogastropoda; family Conidae; genus Conus; species Conus ventricosus. Next base: position 80,461 of record JAFLJL010013201.1, read on the forward strand.
ACCTTCGTACATTCCCCCCCCCGTAGGCGCGGAGTAGTGTGTGGCAGCACTATCTCCATATAATGCTCCAATATCAATGACGGATGTACTACTATGCGATTAGTGCCGCCATAAAAGCTCGGCTACAGGCAATTACTGCTGTAACTCTGCCAAAGCAGTTGCACGGCCTGGTTGAGAAAAAGAGGAGCACAGCGCAAACTAGCCAAACGGCACCTAGCTGTGGATCGCTTTGCCGCCATTGCGTCAGCACCTGCAAAGCTCGGCGGCTAAAGTCGGCCCCCCGCACCCTCCCTGTGATCACTTGACCTGCAAAGCGCCCTGCAAAGCTCCGCGGCATAACTAGGCCAAAACGACCCTACTGTGATCACTTGGCCTAGTTGATTGAGGTGCGCGCGGGACACAACTGTTTAGCACAAAGCAAGAAGTGGCCCTAGTAGTTGTCACTTCTTGTTTGTATGTCTACCCAGCATGCACCCCCCCACCCAAGCATGCACACCCCCCCCCCCACCTCACCCCCCCCCCTGCATGCAACACTTAAGTCACTTCTAGTTCTTACTGAAGTTATCCTCAAGTTCTTAATTACGTTTTCTTAATTACGTTCTTATTAGTTTTAATTAGTTCTTAATTAAGTTTCTTAATTAAGATTACCTCAAGCTTGTTTTTTACTTAAGTCGTCTTTTAAGTACAAACAAGTTCTTAATAGATATCTTATAATTATCAAAAAATCTATGTTTTTATCTTAAATTGTAAGATGCTATATAGTAAACCGGTCCACCCGGTATCCTCCGTTGAGGACTGTCTTGCTTAACGCCTTGGCGATGAGATTGTTAGCATAGTTCTTGAATGAAGTTCTTACATTCCTAGCCGCATTGTTACAATTTGGTTATGGAATGTCTTATATAGACTCCCATGTCTTTAATTTATTGGACTCCATCATTTTAAAAACATAATAATCTCGCATGTTTATCAAAAATTTCGCTTTACGTTCTTAAAATCTTTGATTGCTTTTAAATGGATCCCCCTGATTTTTTGTTATTGCGGTGCTGACGTGTGTTGTCTTTTTCTGTCTTTAGTGGTCCGTTTTTTTGGCTGCTTTTGTTTTTGTTGCCATTGGTTTATATTTATAACCGACAAACCCCCTTGCCCCAGCAGCAGCATGGCGCAAAAATGGCAACAGTTTTAAGTTATTATTCCATGCCGGACTTTGGGCCTTGCATTAAACTTGCTCTTGTTCTGAGCTGGATTTGGTCAACTGTTGGAGTGGCGGTGTTTTGTTTTCATTATGAGTTATATTCTGATGATTGTAAAACTTTAATTTTCTTTGTCTGTTTAACTCTGCTACTCTTTTCCCTTGCTGCAAACACGCCAGGATGTTTTACTGGTCACTTTTCGATTGATTCAGTGTTTTCTGATTCAATGTTTCCTGCTTTGAACTGTAATACAGAAAAAGCTTGACGCGTGACTCCGCGTCCTCATGTCCACGTCTCCTTTACTGGTGTGTCGCTCTACTACTGAGTGAATACTATCCCCCATGAAAGTATCTCGGCTCTCCCGAAGCTCTCCTATCTGTCTATCCCATCCTCCCATGGTCCTTTCTCTCCTCTTCACGCCTTCGTCGGTACTTTACTTGCCCTTTGTTTTTTTTTTTAAAAAAACGGGGAATCTTGCGTTAATCTACGTAAGATCATGTTCAGAATTCAATGGGAGCAAAATCTACTGATGTTTTAGTGTACAAACTACGAACTGTTTTGCCCCACACTTTTTCCCATTTCTAGATCCCAGCTGCGCTTCATACTGTTATGATCATTTATAATGTCTTGTGGGCGACATCTGCTGAATCTGGTTCAATGCTGGAATTCAGTTCCGAGGAACTGTTTTGTTTTTCCACATTGCTGCAAAGAATCACAACCTTTCCTTTTTGGGCCATATTAGCTTGATCATCAACTTCTCATTTGTAAGTCCAAATGACTGGTAGGCTCCGCTCTGTTGCTTCGCCGATCATAGCTATGCTGTTCATGTTTTTTTATTAATGATAATTTTTTATATTTTTTAAAATGAGCACCGAAAAAAACTGTCGCCAATAGTATACCATTCTGCCGTTAATTGGAGGTTCTAAGTGTAGGGTACTCAATGCTTGGTCAAAGGCTCGTCTCGATAATAATAACACCGGCAGATCTTGGCAAACTAGACTTTGAGGATTCAGCAAAACTGTTGCTATGATAGCAGCTTTCATTGACACCTACGAAGCTTTTCTCGTTAAGCAAAGGAATAATTCAGAGAATATTAAATATGTTAAAAAAAGTACTTTAAAAAATGGCTTCACTCGTAATGATGATGGTGGCCGCTCGTGGTGATGCGCTAGCTTTTAGCGGGAAGTAATTACGCGTTAGTAAATCGGGGATGACGACGCGAGAAAAAGACAAAACAAACGTGTGGGCAACTAAGCCGCCAAGCACAAGATCGCTATGAAACGCATCATAGAATTGAGCAGTTAGATTTTATTAATAAAACACACTGAAAAAAACCGGGCATGCAGCTTACACATTTAAAGATGTGATCACAGCGGATAAAAGGAGTATTATCTCGTAAAGGGGCCCACACACCATCCCAGACATTGCCCCCACCATAAATTCTGCACAATTCTATCAACCCTCAGAAAAAACAAAAGATGGCAAGAACTCGTTGTTTATTGTCGATTGTATGATGTTGTTATTTTGTTAGCACACAATATTGGCTACATAAAAAAAGAACAAAATCGGAGGGGTGAACACAGCTTACCGGATGCAAGCGGCCGCTAATTTTCGTAGCTCTGAACAACCATTAGATTTTCGTTGATTGGCCGCCCCTGACGGTAATTAGTTGTGAAATCCCTGCTGCGACTCACCACAGTAAGTAAGCACTTTAATCACGCATGAGATCAACAATCAACGTATTATATAGTTCATTTTCAAACTGGAAACGATGAAAACCGTTAAAAACGCCAGCCAAAATCACAGTTGGACGAGTACCTCCGATTCATCTCTTTTGATTCGTCCAACCGCAACGAATGAAAACTGTGCAGTCCAAACGTGCAAAGAAAAAAGTAAAAACCTACTGCGCACCCAAGGATCTTCGCGCTTCACGTTTCGAACACCGATCGGACAAGAAAGCGAACATGGGAAGAAGCTGCGGGACCAGTTGAACCGTCGACTCTCCTGACGCTGTTTTCGCTACCGGTCCGAGATCAAGACTCTTTCCGCCTGTCTCCGTCTCACGGCGTTACAAATGAAGACATTATGCTGAAACTGTGCGCTAACGGTCGTCATCGCGGAAACTGTCCCAGGCAGTAGAGAGCTGAGAGCAGCATCTTCGCCCTCAACAACGAAAACGACAGCTTGAAGCAGTGCCTAAGCGAGGCGAAGAAGAGGAGAAGAATACGGAGTCAGGTGAGGGCGGCGAAATTCGCAGCGAAGGTGGCAGGACGCCAGGCGGAGGGACGGTGTCGGCCTACGTTCAGGCGGAAACAACCTTAGGGGTCTTCGGGTGTGGCGGAGGAGACGAGCGGGAGGCTGGGGCGACGCGGAGCAGTGTGAAAGGAGGTTGTTGGGCGCTGTTCGCCAGGCTAACAAGCTAGCAGGTGACGGTGGACAGTGGGGATTGAGGTTGTGCACAGACTGGGGGGGTAGGGAAAACACCGTCAGAGGGGGGACAAGAGCGGGCTCCGGGGAATCCATAGTTCCGATTTTTTCCAGAAGATCGTGAGCTGTATTGTATGCCAGACTCAAAAATGATCGGTACAAGAACTGTGATTGTGGAAGGATCTGACCCCACGCGCTTACGCCTTGCTGTGCACCGTCGAGACGATACATCAGTGTGTAAACAGGCGTGGACCTGAAATGGCAAGGTAGTCATTAAGACGGTGACCAACTAAATTGTTGCCATACACTCGCTGGCTGACCTTGCAGAGCTCGAAGCGCGTTGTACCGGAGCACAGGGGGCCGTTGTCGTCTGCTACGCGACAGTAAGTGGATTCCCTCACGGACAAGCGGACACTCGAAAAGTTAAGTTGTGTGGACTTGTACTTGCACTGTAACACGTTTCAGTCTTGAAAAATTTGGTCGATATTGTGCGTTTTGTGTGTATTGTAAGTTGCAACATTGTCATAAAAATTTATTTACTCGGCAATGTCCTTCTTAAACAGCAAGGCGTGTCTCCTGAGACTGGATGTGTTTGCCGTGTGCTTTTTGAAGAATTTCTTTTTCTTTTGTGCAGTTGGTTATGGTAAATATACGACCTAAACCACATCAAAAGAACAATAGTGGGATCTATTTTTTCGCCAATCGCGTTTTCTCTTAACTCGTTTCTCTATTATTTTTGTTCAATTTTGTGTGTGTATTATTGGTAGTGCGAAGAATACCACGTGTCCGAACGTAAGGGTTTCGAGCTTTTCAAGTCAAACTGAAAGGCGGAATCGTGGAATGTTTGGATGGGGCTATATCTTCTTCTTCTAAAATACTGGTTCGCTAAAGACGAGTGGTGTCACCAGCGCGCATGTGAAAAAAGTAAAATACAATAGCAATACAATAGTGCGATCGGCTGTTGGCCCTGGAGCAGCAATGACCAAATCTCGGGGCCAGCTGGCAGTAAAATGTCTGGGAAGTTGAGATAGAAAATCGTCAATATGCAGATATTGTTTCCAATGTGAGTAGTGATCGTGTTCTCTGCTCATGGAAACTTATATTCATTGTAAGGGTGTGGGATCGGCAGCGGATGACCCAGTTGCTCAACGGTGGTGGATGGGGATATGTTGTTGTTGATGTTGTTTTTTTCTTTTCAAGGGGGTAAGTGTTGATTTTTTCTTTTCGTCTGTTTTGTAAGCTCATCGTGTAATCACAATGGCGAGTCCACGTTCAAGTGGATTAGTTACCGAGTCATGTTGCACAGGAAAACTTATATCTATTGTGCGTTGTGTTTGTGTACTGGTGGTATGCTTTCAATTTTTGTGCTGTCTGTGGGCAAGACAGAATCAGAAGGGACTAAATATTGTTGTTGACCTTCTGTACTATTCATATGACACAATCCCAGTTTGTAGGTTTGATGGCTGAAAAAATGTTGATGGCTGGAGGTTTGCTTCCAACTCCTTTTTATTCTTTTATTTCTTCTTTGTCAATGGAAATTTTTGTTATATACCAAGAGCTAGGTTTCCTGCTGTGCGGAGGACATGCAGGAATTTTTTACCATGGCAAGTAGACTATATTTAGGGGAGGTGCCCTTGTGCTGCAGGCTAAAAACAATGTCTCTGTTCAAATAATGCACAGTTTGCAGCTGAGGGACAGAGCTGGTAAACAGGTTGTATTAGCTACATGGTTTAGTGTTATCTGTTCTCACAGCAAAATGGCCAGTCCTCAAACACCTTGGGGTAATTATGCAAGCCCTGATTACAATGATTATTAAAATGCATGCTGTGGTAAAGTATCTTTTTGCCTGCTTCTTGTAGACATTGAACTGGATTCCTGTTTGTTGCTTCTGTTCCTCCTGTAGCCACTGTTGGTCTTTTATGTAATGTTTTTGACTATAAGGAAAAACCCATGGATTCAGTGGTCACAAGGCAAACAAGATTACACTTTCATTTTGAAACTGTCAAGGTTAGGGAATTATCAGAAAAGAAGGACGTATTTCATTATTTAAGAAAAAAACAATATTCTATTAATGCCTACAAGATACTCACTTTTGAACAGCTACAGCCATGTATATTAAGAGCGGAATGGGGGTATGATTGTTTGTTTCCCACATACAGATCTAATGCTCGAGGAATAGCAATACTATTTAATAATAATTTCGAGTTTAAAAATAAATAGTGGAAACAGAATGCAGTGGTATTTATTATTATATTATTTACAACAAAGGGAAAGGGAACTTTTGTAGTAGGTGTATCTGGACAAACAAAGCGACCCAGCATTTCTGAGAAACATACAAATCCGATTAAAAAGTCACCCCCCCACTCCTAACACTTATTATGATGGTGAGGGGGATTTTAATAAGTACTCGAACAGGGAACTACTGATTGTTACAATTTATAACATGTAAATAACCCAAGCTAACCCCGCAGGTTGAGGATATGCAGCACGATTTTCAATTAGCAGATATATGGAGAGAAAACAACCGGATTGTAGGAAATCACATGGGTAGACCTACCCCTTGCAACAACGTAGGCTAGATTCTTCCTTCTGTCAGAATATTTAATCTGATTTTGAAGATACTGACATTTTACCAGGCTATAGATCGTGACCATTCACTAATTACACTAAAGCTTCATTCGAAAAGGAGATTAAACACAAAACTCTTGGAAATTTAATTTCATCTTTATTAAAAGATAAAGAATATGTAGACGGAATCAATAATTAATAAAAGAAATAACCGAGGATTACAAGTAAGATGAGGGGCTGCTATTACTGTGACAACATAGCCAAGATGAAAACCAGTCGAAAAGCCCAGACCTAAACTAACAGTGTATGATCGAGGTTCTTTCTTGACTTCTACTAATGAGATAAGAGTAAATCCAGTCCAGTATGCCACAATTAAAAAAGCGACAACACAATGTAACGAAAACCGCCTTATGCAAACTATAAAGATATTGAGAGTAAAGCACTTAAATCAGAGGAGCTATGCGCCCCTAGAAGAGAGTAATAGAGACTTGATTATTACTCCAGAGGACAAAGTTATGAATGGTGTAACTACTAAGATCAAAGCAAGGTGGGTTGCAGCTGGGGAATGGTTAGTAAAATATTTCTAGCAGTTTAGAAAAGCGTAACTTCATTAGTAACCAGGTCCCCTCGTGGAATGGACAAGGTATACACTGGATAAACCAGAAGACATAAAAGTTAAGTGCCACACTTTTATGAAGATCTATACCGAATAAAGACCAACTGTGAAAGGCAATATTGAGATTTGGTGAACAAGATACCGAAATTAACAGAAAGAACAGACTAACTCACTTACAAGGTGACATAACAATAGAAGAAGCAGGGATTGCCCATTGAAAAAATATGGAAGAATGGAAAAAGCCTGGATCGGATTGGGTTTGGAGCTGAGTTTTTCAACTGTTTTTTGAAGCAACTTGGTGTGTTTGTAACCCGAGCTTTTAATGAAAGTTTTAGAGACGGTGCAACTATCAAACACCAGAAAGAAGGTATTATAATTTGTATACCCAAGAAGGAAAACCCAAAAGAATATGTAAAAAATGGAGACCTATTTCACTTTTAAACCTATATACAAAATTGGTGACTTGTATTGCCTATAGAATTAAAAAAAGTTCTCCGTCACTGATTCGTGAAAGACCAGACAGGCTTTGTCCCAAAATAGATACATAGGTAGTAAATTAGGTTAATTTATGGACATACTACCATCTTAACAGAAAAAAAATCCCAGGGATGCTAATTAATTTAGACTTTGTCCCGGTAAGCCTCGTTAGATTGGGATTTTATGCACAAAGTGTCTCGAGGCTGATAGGTCTAGGTAAGATATATTGTCAATGTATAGAAGTATTCTACAAAAATACCGTCTACTGTTATCCGTAATGGGCCCAAAACATCATCATGGTTCATCAATAGGAAAGGGGTTGTGGGCAAGGAGATCAGTCTCACCATATATCTTCGTCATTATGTGCAGAAATATTATCCATACTGATCAAAGAAGAAAATAGTATTGAAGGAAGGTATACAAATCGGGTGAGAAACAACACAAGATCTCACAATTTGTGTTTGACACTCACTGATGAACCCAGGACTAAAGAAATCATTTGCAAAAATCTTTCGAGATTCGTGATAGGATTGGGAAGGAAAACATCAGGTTTATCTTAACCAAAGAGGACGACAAAGTAATTTGGCTTGGGACGACCCACAGCCTAGTGAAAAAAAAGATAAATGGGAACCTTCAAGATGATCTGGCATCCAAAAGAATCAAAATATTAGGAATTTGGTTTATCGGACTTAACACACATTTGGAAAAAAAGAAAACTACAAAGATAGAATGCTAGAGTGGAAGGCACTATTTAAAATTTGGCCTTAAGAGAATCATTACCCCCTTAGGAAGAAGTGCCTGTCTTGAAATCATTAATTCTGTCCCCCCCCACACCCCTAACTTACCTATGGTTGATGCTTACCCAATCCACCTGACAATTTGTTAAAGAATTACAAGACATATGCTACTGGTTGTCTGGGACTAAACCCCAAGATAGAATTAGTCGAAAAAACAGTTATTAAAGATGTACAGGATGTGGGTTGAATTACCTGACATATAGTCGTCTTCACTGCATTTTAAAATTAACCTGGATAAAAGGACTGAGACAAACAACACACCGATGGAGAGGACAAGTGATTTTTTCCTACCCCTTATTGAGATATTGAGAAAATCTCTCCAAATCATCTGAGCAACACCTCAAGACAATGTTTGCTGGAAAACATGTATTCATGTCTATAAGCAGTTCTACTTCAAAATACTACCAGAAACATGCTAGAGAGACTTGAGAAACCAATTCTTTACAATGAAATATCAAAAAACGGAACTAAATATGTTAAACACACAAAAGCTGGACAACAGAAAATGTCTTTAGAGTATTGATATTTTCAAAGCCACTGGACGATTTACTATCCATGAGGAATTAAGCACAAACTAAAACATTAAAATAGATTTTCTATCTTTATGGTGGATGCATATTATCCATTAACAAATAAACAGCGAAACAGGGTTTGTGAATGAGATAAAAAGATCATGAAGCAGACGTCAACACAGCTCTAAAGAAATATATTCTGTTAGATAAAGTTTCCCAACCTTATACAGAGTTTGTACACGCTCCTGGGCCCCCCCACCCTGTTGTGCACAATGGACGGAGAAGCTTAAATCGGGATACTTGGAGAAATGCTGTAGAAAGTTCATCAGATTAAGGATATTACAGCCTAAAATGGATGCAAAATAATGAATAGTGCATCGAATAATTGCAACGAAATGTAGTTCTGAGAAGGAAATGGGGATCGTAGAAGTTATAACTGTAGTTTCTGTGACGAGGCCAAAGACAGCATTGAACATATGTTTTGGAGATGCATTGCATGTCCATGAATTCTGGATTCCTTGCAATAATATCATACAACGGCAAAGTGGTTAATAGCAAATAAACTGTCCCCTTAGCTGAAAAATATAATATTTGGAGCTAGATGACAATTCCACTGAAACAACATTCGATCTTTATATTCTGATAGCCAAACTACATTTTTAGCTGTAAACATACAACCAATGTAAGCCTTCATTAACAGTCTTTCTAAAAATACTAAAGAGAGATATAATTTTGAAAATACATAGCAATTGTGCAATGAAATATGCCAAAATTTAACGCTAAACTGGATACTATGAGGTATTATTTGATAATTAGAATTATAGGATACGGAATTTATATTTGCATGTGTATGTGTATCCTTACAATCAAAGAGAGGAAAGTGGGGGTGTGGTGGAGTGGGGCGGGAGAGGGGGAGACCCCATGGTGAATGAGAGTGTTGTATGCCATATGTGTTGTGTTTTCTCCGAACTCAGCGGATTGGGTCTTAGGATTTTTGTTTTGTATATGTTGCTTGTTTCTATCCAACAGGGCCGCAGCAAAACAAAAAAAACCTTTCCTCGGCATACATTTGAACTCTCTTCTCACATTCCATTCAACCGGACAAAAAAAAAAAAGAAACTCTGTTTTAATATGTTTCCAGATCCTTACTTACAATTTGTCCAACCATGTCAACTATGATTACTCAAACAAAAAATATGTAGTACTTTGTATCCGGAAATGTACAGCAAAGAGAAAAAGATCTGTTGATGAAGAATGGAGAGGAAGAGGAAAGAAGGAACTGTGGAATGGAAGACAGACTGAGGAAAGAATCACAAAAACACACCCACAAAAACAAAAAAAAAAATAAAAAGTTAAAAAAAAAAAAAAAAAAAAAAAAAAAAAAAAAAAAAAAAAAAAGTTATATTTGTTCATTGCTACAGAAATGAATGTATCCAAGAAAAGCTGAAAAAAAAAAAAATACAAAAAAAAAAAAAAAAAATGACAAAATCTATGATTCACAAAGGATATGGAATGGAAAAACAGCAATTACCAGCTCGCCAAGAGCTGTGGGAGTCAGTGACAACAGCAAAGAAGGTTATTAAAAAGCAATCTGGCACAGATATTTCCTGCACCTAGACGAACCGAGCCCCACTTTTGTCATACAACTCAAGACACCATCAATGGACCTTCTAATTTACCTCTGATCCGATTAGACGAAAAAGATTTAAGTACGCATTACCAGTCATTGACATAGCTTCAAGATACAAAGATGCGGAACATTCACACAACGAGGTGCTTCTTGCTGTTGCTGTCGCATAAGCTGATATACCCCAAAAGCGGGGGGGCACTAATACTTTCCCTGCATGACTCAGTCGATGTGGGAAGAAATTTAAAGGCAAGTGATAATTATTGTTAAAAACATAGAGTTACCATTATAAAAGGCATCCCAGGAGTTCACAGATCACCGGCTTTCGTTGAAAACTTTCTAACATCCCCGTTATGCTGTGAAAACGCCGACTTTTCTCTACCGTTATCACAGAGAGCTTATTGAACAATTCTCGCAACACCGAATGGGTTAGAAGACTGCCCTCAGTTTTGCGCGCAATGAATAATGAAGAATTTAAAGGGCTAACACCCCGTACCAGCAATCAAAAGAAAAAAAATAAATGTTGCTGAAGGAGAGTTTCATCCAGCAAAAAACTATTACCATTTGGATTGAAAGTACGGTTACCTTTCTTTACCGGGAAGCAGAAGGCGGACACTCGCCTCAGGGCACGAATCAAGTTTGGAGTGATTGACCCATAGAACTAAAAAAGAATTGTAAAGGTGAATCGCCCGTGGTCTTATTTACGAGGAAACTGACACACAAAACAACAAGCTCCTCAACGATCTTTGTGAAAGACGAACTGCCAGATAATCCCAACCAGACACAGTTCCGTTTCATTACTTTAACATAAAATATATTTAGTTTAAAATGGAAGCCAAAAGAAAGAACATGGACGGAATGCAAGAAGATAATGGAAGAGACCTTTGAATTACTACGAGCATTCATTTAGGGGCGTGTTCTGCTATTAGGGGATTAATGCAAAAATCAAGGATACGAATTTCTGCTGTTGAAGACACAGCTAAGCGGAATCTTGGACGGGCAACAGCGGCGAAGCACTTACAGCCCTACTTCTAAATTTTGACTCTCCACAGATGGAGAAAGAAAATTTTGAAATAATAAAAAAAAAATTCGAGGCACATCAAGCAAACATGGAAAATTTTGAAGAATTGGAAATGCTGTGATGATCTTCTAAATAAATTTCGGAAAGATATGAACCCGATATTAAAACTCTTGGTGAAGAAAATATGTAATTATGTGTTCTATAATGTCCATATGCATATGAAAACTTGGATAACAACACCGTTTTGTGTTTGTTCTACTAATGACTTCTTTGTTAAACGTTGTGTTTGGGGATCTCATGCTAGAATTAGCTCGCAGTTTAACGTTGTAATGATGCCCGTTTATGCTCAACAATGCTTTCTTTGTAGTTGTCATGTGACTTTGTTTGACTGACCACTGCGAGATATACTTTTTGCATTTCTTAATGGTTTTCTCCTGGCTCGAAATACTTTCATTTTTTACTTAACCCCAACATTTACCCTCTTGATCACTTTCCGAAAATTCATCCTTCATCTTTCCAAACCTTTTTAATTAGTAATTGAATGAAAAGGCAAATCTTTAGGGTAATGGACGTGTCATACCACCCACTCGCTCCTTTTATTTTTCTTTTTTCCGTCTTTTTAGATGCTTCAGTAGGGATACTAAAACAAAACTGTTGTTCTTGTAAAGTATTTGGGAAACCTGGTACGAGGGTTTAAAGAGTAAAAAAGAAACCAACATTAAAAGTTTAAATTTTTAAAACTAAACCCCAATAAATACAGGTTGCCCCAATTTGACTTCTTTTCTTCTTCATTTGCCAAAAAAGTGACAGAAATCTTCTGAAGCCCCGAAAAATTGGGGTTTTTAAAGTAGTTTAATTGCTTCGTTCTCTTTGGTGAAAAATTGACATTTTTGCGCTTGTGGGGATTCTCCATGTTTTTCAAAAACAGTGTTGTTCATCGCTTGAAAAAGTTTTTTTGGCTCTGTGGTTTATTCAAAGATCAGTGTTCTCAGATTTTGGGTTTTCAGAACGTTCTTGATCAAAAGCTTTTATCGAAAAACTGTTTTCAACTTAAACCTGTCAAAAAAAAAAATTGCAAAAGTCTGAATGACAGACAAAATTTTTTTTTTGACTCGAAGAATAGGAAAAATTTTTAGGGGGTTTTTTGCATCTTTAGGCTTTTGCAGCTAATGGGAGTCATTATGGGGTTCATGGGTCATGAGGTTTTTAAGTAACTTCTAGAATGTTTTCGCACTTTTTCCCCGGCATCAAACTGCTAAACCCTTTAACCCCTTTTGAATATTTTCGTCCCCCGCTTGGTCTTTTTAAAGTTAGAAGGGAAGCGATTGCCCATAGCCCAACCTACAGGTTTGCATCTAAATCATAAAAATTTTTTGCCTTTTACTCGGATCGTGCCCAGTTTTGTTGTTTTTTTAAGTAATGGTGCGCGCCTACTAATTCCCCCACGCAACCCCGTTTTCAATCATCTAAATATTGGTAGGTCAGACAAAAAATAAATTGTATCCAGTAAACTTTAAGAAAGACCCGCCATCCTGGCGCAAAAATATATGCGGGGGATCCAGGAAAAATGTTTCATGCAGGTCTTCCTAAAATTTTCAAAGAGCCCGCCAACAAACATACTCTGCCATAAAGATAATCATGTAGTCTCCCATCTTTTACATTTAAATTTTGACCTCTTGAGCATGCTGGTATCAGAACACCTTTCCCTTTTCCCTCTAAGACTAAAAGAACGCGCCTTTGGTGGAAGTGATCTTCATCAAACCTTTCCCAAATTTTTCATGTAATAAGGGGGTAAAAACCCCCTTTCTAACGAGAGTTGGGTAAAAAATATTTTCGTTTTTGGGGCAGGATTTTAAAGGACATGCCATACTCTAACGAACCATCATGTGTTGCATGAGATAAAAAGACTGTTTTTAAAGTGAAACACTGTACTTTTTCTGATGATGTGCAATGCTGACACCCTGAAGGCATCCCCCACTGCTTTCATTAAAAGATGAGGTCGAAAACCTCAAAATTATGAAAGAATACGGGCAGCTTCCATGTTTTTGGGTTTCAAACTTTAGTTAAATTTGCAGTTGTTGTGCGCTGCTCCTCTGAATTTTCCCGTAATGTGATCGGGCTCTTATTTTTGGATTGGCTTTTCACTGATTTCAACCACAAACCCAACAATGTGTGGTGGTCTCTGTTTGGTCTTCAGGCTCATGTTTCAGGAAAATTCAGATTATTAAACAATTTACGCACTGCTGCAGCGTTTTAAGAAGTTTTTCGCAGATTGGCCCTCTATTTTATTCGGGGTGCTAAAATGAGCGCCATCCACCTAACATGATGAGGCAAATGAAAAAATTGGTTTATCTCAAACTTTTTTTTCGAAGTTTTTGTGGCGCTGGCCCTCCAAAAGGAAAAAAAGCGACTCGAAGCTGCGTAAAACAAGATGGAAAAATTTTGCTTTTTTCCCAGTTTTTAAAAACTAACTTTGACCCGGGTGGGGGCGTAATTAGTTCTGTTTTTACAGAAAACTGGGCCAATACAATTTTTGTTGTTCACTGCGGCTTGCACAGATGGAATTCTTGTTAAACTTTTCTACAAAATTCTTGTTTATTTTTATGCTTTGAAGTATGCCGAATACACTCTTGTGCGTACAATGTGTAAGGGGGTTACCCCGCGGCGAAAACATAGTAGAAAAGCAACTATTTTTGCTAGCTCGCCTTTGTTGGACTGTTTTTGGCGCCTGATGGGCTGTAGATTTGTTTCCTACCCCATGTTAGATATGACAGTTATTGGTTTTTTTTTGTTCTTAAAAATGTTCAATTTTTTTCTCACTCACAGAAAGGATATTCCCCTAAATTTAAGATTATTGATGTGGGTGATATTTGACACTCTTCTGCTTTTTGGGGGCTGATGCACCTTGCGAGAACACACCAATAAAACATTTGTTGTCTTATTCTTTATGTTTAGAACTGCTCTTTTCGAATAATTGGGGTAGGGGAAATGTAAGACTTGCCAACAATCGGCGCATCTTAGACTTTTTTATCTTCTCAAAATTCGCCCTCTGACCAACCGGCCTTTTTTTGGTTTCCCGGGGCCCATAAAACTGGTAAAATTTTCGTCTCCCCAAACCCGGGAGTTTATCATTAGAGGAAAGAATAGTCTTTTTGTTTAGTCGAGCCCAACTTCTAGGTTTTCTTCTTTATTGTTATTGTCGATTAAAAAGCTAACTTTATTTAAACCGGGGGGTCTATTTTTTAGTTTCCCCGGAAAAATGGAAAATACAGGGACAACGCTTGCCCGTACGCTTGCGGATCAATGCTTCTAAATCAATATCATTCAGTGTCTTGAAAAATCTTCTTGCTTTGTTTCAAACAATTCGTCCGGCCCCTTCATATATTTTTTCCTCCCCCTGATTTTCTTTTCAAAACTCAAAATATTTTATTTAAATCAAAAAAAAAAATAAATTTCGATGGTCTTTTTTGTTTTGACTCATAAACTAAAGATAACCCCCCTTTTGGGCGTTGTTAATGTGAGCGTTTAAAACAGAGTTTAATTTTTCGTTTACTTTTTTTTTAACTTTTCCTTTTTTAGGGGGCGTCTGGCTTTTGAGAAAAATTGCCCTCGCCTTTCTTTAAAAGATAAAACTTTGTTTTTTGTGTCATAAAAAAATTCGGCCTGTAAAGATTAAATTTTTCATCCGTGTGTTTGAGTCTTATGCTTTATTTATTTCGCTTAAAGGGAAAATAAGTTTAGCTGTTATTTTTGAACCTAGCTGTGGTTTTTGGGAGTTTTTTTTTATTTTTTTGCCGCACACCTACGGTAAGAACACGGGCCGAGAGCTAAAGAAAAACCGCCTAGAGGTAAAGCTGCGGGTGCACCAACACCTTTTGTAAGGGCCTACACTCGTTCTGTGTAAGCAAAATAGTCGATGCTCCAGTATTAACATTGTAACCATTAAAGGCACGAATACCTTCGTTTGTTTTTTGCTTTTTTTGAAAGCCCCTGCTCTATTTTTTTTGGCATTTTTTGTAATGTTGGTTAATCAAAAGGTTTTTATCCCGGGGATCTCTTCCTTGGCAACCCCGGTGTGTGGGCTCTTTTGGGATTTTTTGAACAACTTTTTTATAAAAAAAAAAAATAATTTAGTATTACATCTTTAAATCGGTTGCTTCATATTTACTGTGCTCATATAATAAAAAAAAATTTGACTTAAGGGGTTTAACGCCTCTTTTTTTTATCAATTTGAATGTTTTTATGTCTCTAAACTCCCCCTTTCCCATGCAAGATTATCCTCTTTTGACCTTAGGTCAATCCAAAACGTATTTTGATGTTAAATAACATAAAGCCTACACTGGAAGGTGAGTTCTTTAAGAAAGGGTCTGGTTGGCTTACCCTCCCACCCCAAAAAATTTTTTTTTTTTTCGCCAAAAATGAGATGGGGCCAAGTCCGTGCGTGTTTGGTTAGGATACCATAATCGACATTTTTTATTTGTTTTTTTGGTTTAAAAAATTTTTTCACTTGCTCTTGCGAATGGTTTTTCATCTTCGCAAGCAAAAAAAAATACCTTTAAGCTTTTACGGACACAAAAGTTTAAAAATTTTCATAAGCGTCGCCCGCTTTTAGGATTTTGTTAATGTACGCCGTTTTCGTAATATTTTTTTTTTGTGACTATATTTGTTGCCCAATCCCCTTGTTTTAAATTGAGTTGTAAAACAAAAAACTTAACGAGTGTCAAAAATGCTGTACTTTGCTTCGTGTCTGTTGATCTTATAAAACCCTTTTTAGTCATTTAAAAATTAGTTCGTAAGACAAACTTTCTTTTAATCCCCCTTTAAGGTAGGGGCATGCGTTTTACAACTCAAATCTAAAAGGAAAGGAAAAGCGATTTCAAAGCATAACTTACAGCTAAAGACTTTTTGCTGCTTTTTTACCGAGGCGGTCGGCGCCTTTTCTAAGTTTTTAGTGCTTCTTCATTACCCTTCTTGAAACCAAAATCTTCCCCTTTTATTCGCGGTTTGCCATAATCAGAATAGGTTAAAAAAATTTTCTGCATTGTTTTTAAAGAAAAATATTCTTTTCCCCCCCAAGTTTTTTGAAATTTTTTTTAAAGATTGCCCGCCCCAGATTCTACAATGTTTGGTTGGGGCTGTTGTTGAACGGTTCTATTTTGAAGTAAGCCCTGCGAGCCTGGCAAATCAAATCTCCGCTCCTGGTCGGAATTTTAAAAGTAAGAATTTGTTTTCCCTTAGAGGGGGATTATTTGGAACAGTAATATTTCCCTTTAATTTTCCCCCCACGCCCTGGGGTTTTTCATCTTCTATGCGGGTCAAGAATCGAGCCATTTACTTGTGACTTTTTATAAAACAAAATAAAAAATTAATTATTTTAAAAACATGGGGGGAATTGGGGTGAAGAAAATTATGTTTAGGACTTTGGGGACGCCGACATGGATGAAAAGGGCTCCTTTGCACAGCCGCTCAGCGTTTTCATTGCGGGATGAATTAGAGGGGGGGCAAAGGGGAAATTAAAAAGAAAAAAAAGGGAGATCATTATACCCAAAATTTAGAAATAGAAAAAAACCCCAAACTATATACCCGAGATTTTGAACTAAAAGATAAAAACCCTTTGTATTTTAGAAACGACAAAGGAAAAGTGTTCCGCTTTTATAAACTAAACTCTCAAGTTTGTAAAATGGGTACAATTAAAAAAAGCTCGTGGAGCGAGCAGAATCGCCTTTGGGTTTACTAAACCAAAAAATTTGATAGGGGGATGTTGCTGGATTCAAAACACAAAAACAAAAAACTCCCAAAAGAAAAAAAATACAAACCACCCACAGAAAAATTTAAACAAAAGTGGAGAAGTAAGAAATACAAGAGAACTCCCTGAAGAGAAGAAAAATATTATGGAGAGAAAGGTGGCCCTTGTGTACTTTTAAAAACCATCAAAGGGGAATTAACAAACAATGTACAAAATAGGTGAACTAGATGAGCATAAAAAGAGAAAAAAAAAACTGTGAGACTGACTACCGCATTTAGGGCGTGGATTAAAAAAAGAATAGCCCCAAAGACTAAAAAATCTTTAACAAGAAAGTCAGCAAGACTAGAAGCGAAGATACTAAACCCAGACCAATTACGAACTCAAATGAATGAATAGGAAACAATCGAAAAAATTTTTATGAAGACGCAGCTAGCAGAACGAAAAGAACACGTTTGAGGCAGGGGTCCTTTGCAAGCGTTATAAAGGCCTTTGGTTTGCAATAAGTACATGGTTTAAAGGGTATTTAACGGTGGTGGTGGTGGGGGTCTGGGGTAGTGCCTCCATCGCCATTCCCGATAAATTTGGGTAAAAAAAACAAATTTTTCATCTTGCGGTTTATTAAAAAAATTAGTGGTTAAAAATATAGACTTTTACTGGTATATTAGGGGATTGTTTTGGTTTTGTCTCTGCCAGCAAAGTTTTGGGTTTTTGGCTGAGACAAAGGGATTAGTTCTCTTTTTGTTTGGGTTCTAAGTAAAAAAGAAAAGTAAATTTCCCAAAGCGTTTATCCAAAAACAAACGTGTCTTTTCATATTCATGGGCATCGCGAACAAGTCCATTTCAACGTCTTTGGGGTTGAAACCCCCGGGATTGGAGACTTAATTTGGGGGGTTTTTTTATTTTTTGTAATTTACGGCTCGAAATTTTATGTTTTTCCCAACCTTTGTTCTTTTCCTCCCCAAAGGTTTCTTTTTTGTAGTTTTTTATTGTTCCCCTGGTCTGAGGTAGGGCAGCATGTATAAACCTGCCCAAAAGCAAAATTTCTTTCGATCTTGCGTATTGTAAAACATTTTTGGGCTTTTTTATTGAAGGTAAAAAACTGTAGAATTAAAGGCGTCCTTAAATTTGCAAGTTTGTTTTTGTGCATCAAGGGGAGTAGAAGAATCAGTTATGCTCATCTCGCTTGTCTTGCGAAAACCCAGCAAAAACCAACGTAAGTACGAATAGGTCGTTTATTCGTTCTATTCCCCCTTAGTTGGCCCTAATTTTGCTAAGATAAAATGTTGTCATGCTGTTTTTGCTCTTGCTCTATGGACCCGAGGGGAAACGCCCGGTGAAGAGAAAGATTGTAAGGAGGTTCCAGTCATGTTATCTTTCTGTGCACGCCCCAAAAAAAATTTAAGGGTGCCTAAGCCTTTAAGATCTGACTTTTGTCTAAGTCGTCTTTAAAATTAAAATTTAATTCGTTACGACCTTTCAAAAACCTTTATGCTATTTTTGGGTTGCTGAATGGTTTTTCGTTTTGTCATTCGGTAAAGGCGCTCGCAGTTCGTCAAATTCGCCTGAAGGGGTTTAATAAAAAAGAAATCTTACACTGACCTCACCAAAGGTCAGGGTGATTTAATGATTAGTACGCACTCCCCCAAGTTGATGCACAAAAGAAGCCCAAATTAATGGGTTTTGATAAAATTTCTCGGGTGACTAAACCAACTTTTGCGTGTATTTTTTAATGGGGGGTTAAAAATTGCTTAATGGAGTACTCCCTTTTATGAAAATGACAGTCTGGGTCAAGCAAAAGT
>JAFLJL010013201.1:104240-142835 GCA_018398815.1 Conus ventricosus
CCGCAACTTGTGGGCAATTTAGCAAAGCATTCCTGAAACGAAGAGGTTTGCCATTTTTTCCCCGGACGCCGCAAAGAAGGGTGTTTTTTTGCTGTGCCCGGGTGTGACTACTTAGTGTGTGATTTTCGTTAGGAATTTGGGGTTTTAAACTTTGCTGTTACAGTTTCAAGATAGCATTTTTCAGAAGAAAAGGGATTTACTGGGGCCCCTTCTTCACAAAAATTTAGCACAGGAAATTAGAGTTCAAACGTTTCACACAAGCTCTTTTGGGATTATTCTATTCAAGAAACGCCACTTATTATCCAATCAGAGTCTGCCCCTACTCAACAACCAATACCTCAGCATCTACTCTTTACATTGTGCCTCCATCGCTTACAATTGGATGGGAAGAAAAGTGCTTTTG
Source organism: Conus ventricosus (assembly GCA_018398815.1). NCBI lineage: Eukaryota > Metazoa > Mollusca > Gastropoda > Neogastropoda > Conidae > Conus > Conus ventricosus. Next base: position 104,644 of record JAFLJL010013201.1, read on the forward strand.
CTAAATATTTTTTTTCTTTGGAAAATGAAAGATGTTGTCCCCAACTAAACTCTGGGCCGCAAAAAACGCCAAAAAACCCAAAAAGAAAACTGAATTTATTCAAAGAAAGGAAGGACAATAAAAAAAGAGCAGAAAAAAATTTTCAACCAGCAGAATTATGAATCTTCTTGAAAACAAGCTGACTTTGAAAAACAAATAAAAAGAGGTATTTGCAGTACCATTTAACCCGTCAAAAGGAAGATAAAATCATTAACAGACTAAAAAGAGGGGGTCGGGGAACTTTCAAAGGGAAAGGGATGCAAAAAACATCTGTTTACATTAAATTTGGGAAATTTTTTTGAATTTTGTAAAGATTGGCAGAGACTGGGAAAAAAAAGGGGGGAAAACAGCAACTTTGGGGGGAACTTTTTAAAGGGAAAAAAACTGGATTCTGATGACCCCCGCGAAAAAATGCGTGCACTTTCAAGGCCTTTTGAATTTAAAAATTTTTTTTGGTTGGGCTTCCTTTAACTTCTTCCTTATAGATGAACGAATTAAAGTCTGGAAGGTTCCGAAAATGCCAACCACTGGAAACAGATTCCACGTGGCCAACCGATTGGAGCAGCAAAATCACGTAGACACCCGCACAACCACCCCGCAAGGGGAAAAACATGTTTAAAAATAACGGTTATGCAAACCGGGGCTCTGCTTTTTGCAAACCCCCCGCAAGGGGGAAAAGACATATTTTAAAAATAACCCGGTTATGCATAGCCGGGGCTCTGCTTTAACTTCTTTTTGCCCTATTTAATGCCCGCTTCAACTTTTTTTTTTTTGGCTGCCCTTTGGGCGGCCACAGAGTTTAAATTTATTCAACTGTCTTGTTTATTAAATCAAGCTTTGATAAAGCACGGTGGCTGTTAATAATCTTCAGTGACAGAGGGACCGACAGCCGTCTTGAAAATTTCGGCGCTTAAGCGCCAACCAAAAACCCTTTCCCTTCTCCCTGCAAGCACCCCCCCTATCTTTGTGGTGTGGCGTGCATTGTGCTTGTTTAGCTGTTATTGTTGTTGTTTTTCGCTGTGTCATTGTTGTTGCTTACTGATAATAACCCTTTTATTCGGACATTTGTTTCTTATAAAAAAATCAAAGGTCGCGCCCCCCCCCACTCCCCCCTCCCCCTTGCCCCCAAACCCCCCGCATGCCACCAAATCAAATCCTTTAAGTTCTTTAAATGAAATTTCCCCCCAAATCACTTCTAAGTATCCTCAATTCTTACTCAAGTCGTCCTCAATTATCCCAAGTCACTTTTTGTTCTTAACGAAGTCGTCCCCAAAAACATCCTAAAATTTTACTAAGTTTCCCCAAAATTTTAATTAAGTCATCCTTAATACAACCAATTCTTATTTAAGTTTTTTTATAAATTATCAAAAAAAAAAAGACAATCTATTTTTATCTTTAAAAGTAAAAGTCTAATTTAGTACACACACGCCTCCAAAAAAAAGTGTCTTTTGGGGGGATGTCTTTCTCAGGCTTTGGCGCAATTGGTTGCATAGACTTAAAGAATTTACATCGTAAGCAACCCCATGATTTCAATTTGGTTAGGGGAAAGTCTTTTTAGACCCATGTCTTTTTTTATTTACTCCAATCATTTTAAACAAAAATAATCCGTATGTCTATTTTTTTTCAAAAAAATTTTAAAAAATTTGTTCTTTAAAAAATTATTCCATCTTAAATGGATCAAAATGACTTTTGTTGTTGGCGGTTTGGGTGCTGTTGTCTTCGTATTTTGTGGTTCGATTTTTTTTGCTTTGGGTTTTTGTGCCTTGTTTTTATTTTATAACTGTAATAACCCCCCCCCGCACAAGGGGGCCAAAAATGACAAAGTTTTAGTTCAATATTCCATAAGACTTTTGGGGCTGTAGGTTTTAATAATGGAGTTTTTAAGTGGGGATTTAATCAACTTTTTCTGGCGTTGGCGGGTTTGTTTTGTGAGTTTTTTTTTGATTGAAAATGAATTTTTTTTTTTTTGTTCCCCTTCAGCTAATTTTTTTTCCTGCCGCAAAAAGGTCCAGGATGAGGTGTTTTTGTGACCACTTTACCTGATTCAATGTTTTCTGATTCTGTGATTTTTTGGCCGGGCATTTTGAAGGGGAAAAAAATCTATATGAATTTAAAATTTTAACCCTGATTAAAGGCGATAACTTTCCAAATCGTAAAACAGATCCCCTCCCAGAGACTCTAATGCTTTGTTAAAACTGGATCCGCGTTAAATCATACATAAAAAACTTTTTTCAGAATCAATGGGGGGAAAAATTTTATATTTTTTGTACAACCTAAAACCGTTTGGCCTACACTTTTTACCATTCTTTATCCCCGCTGCGCTTTATACATGTTATGATACTTTATAATGTCTTGCGGCGACATCTGTTGAATCTGTTCAATGCTGAATTCATTTCCGAGGAACTGTTTTGTTTTTCCACATGCTGCCAAAGAATACAACCTCTCCTTTTGGGGCATAACAGCTTGGTCATCAACTTCTTCATTTGTAATTCCAAGACGGATTAGGTCGCTCTGTAGCTGTAGTAGATCATCGCTGTTCATGTTTTTATTAATTATAATTATTTTGTTTTTTAAAAATGAGCACCGAAAAAAACTGTCGCCAACCTTGTATACCATTCTGCTGTTATTGGAGGCTAAGTGTAGGATACACAATGCTTGGTAAAAGCTTGTTAAGAATTAAACCGGCAGATCTTGGCAAGTAGACTTTGAGGATTTAGCAAAGCTGATTGCTTATATTGCAGCTTCGTTTGCTACGAAAGATTTTCTAGTTAAGCAAGGAATAATTCCTGACAGCATAATATGTAAATTAAAAAAATACATTTATAAAAATGGCTTCATTCGTAATGATGATAGGCGGCGCTGTGGTTAATGCGCTTGCTTTTAGCGGAAGTAATTACGCATTTAGTAAACTGCGGGATGACGGCGAGAGAAAAAGACATAACAAAGCTATGGAGCAACTAGCCGCCCTCACAAGATAACTATGAAAAGCAGAGAATTAAACAGTTAGATTTCATTAACGATACCTGAAAAAAACAGGGACATGCAGCTTACACATTTAAAGACGTTGATCAAGCAATAAAAGAATTATCTTGTAACAGGCAAACCAATCGAGACATTGCCCCACCAAAATTCAGTGACTTTTATCAAGCATCAGAAAAACAAAAGATGCAAGAAATCGGGTTTATTGTCTTTGGCATGACCGTCGTGTATTTTGTTGCGCATAATATTGGCTGAATAAAAATGAACAAAATCTATTATTCGCCCAAAGGATATTGGAAGGGAATAACAGCAATCAAAAAGCTAAGCGAAGCAGCGGGAGTCAGTGAACAAACAGCAAAGGAATGGTTATCTAAACAAGCGATTTGGCAAATTTATTTACCTCACCTAGACGAATACAGAGACCACACTTTGTGAAACAATACCGAACGACACCCATCAAATGGATCTTCTATATTTACCCCATGATACGATTAGACGAAAAAGTTTTTAAGTACGCACTCACAGTCATTGACATAGCTTCAAGATACAAAGATGCTAGAACCATTAACACAAAAGAGTGCTTCTGCTGTTGCTGTTGCCATACAACTGATATACCAACGAGGTCCTTTAACTTATCCTCGCATGATTCAAGTCGATGATGGAAAAGAATTTAAAGGCGAGTGAATCAATTATTGTTAAAACATAGAGTTACCATTAGAAGAGGCATTCCGGGAGTTCACAGATCACAGGCTTTAGTTGAAAACTTTAACAAACAGTTATCTGAAAGACTTTTCTCCTACCAGTATCACAGAGAGCTGATTGACAATTCTCGCAACACAGAATGGGTTAGAAGACTGCCCTCAGTTTGCGCGCAATGAATAATGAAGAATTTAAAGGGCTAAAACCAGTACAAGCAATCAAAAGAAAAACAATAAATGTTGTTGAAGGAGAGTCTTCATCCGCAAACTATTACCGTTTGGTTTAAAAGTAAGGTACCTTTTTTCCGGGGGAAGCAAAAGGGGGCACCGCATGGGGAAAACCGATCCGTTGAGTGTTGATCCCATATAAAAAAAAAATTGTAAAAATAAATCCCCCCCCTTATTATTTACGAGAAACTGACACAAAAAAACAACCACTCCCAAAATCTTTGTAAAGGAGGAACTACGATAATCCCGCCAGACACATTTCCGTTTAAAATTAATTTACGTAAATATTTGAGTTAAATGGAAGCTCAAAAAAACCCGAAGGAAGCGCAAAATGAAACAAGAATGATAAAGAAAAAGATTTTTAAATTAATAGAAAAAACATATGATACGAATTGTGCTTTTAAAGCAACACTTGGAGGGTTCAGCAAAACATTAAACCCACCCAATCACCTACACCAAAAATCCAAATTTTGACTATCAAAAATGGGATAAGGAATATCTTGAAATAATAAAAAAATTCGAGCGCTCAACAAACATGAGAAAAAATTTATCTGAATTGGAAGATGAATGATTGATTTCTAGAAAGTTGATAAAAAATATGGCCCCGAAAAAGTTTAAATAATTATGCTGTTCTCCTATGCCCAATTGAAAAATAAAACCGGGATTAACAAACACAGTTTTGTGTTTGTTCTATCTAATGCTTTTTTGTTAAAACGTTGTCTGATTTTGTAGATTAATCGCATTTTTACGTTGTCAGTGAAAAGTCTTATTGTCAAAAAAGGTTTCTTTGCAGTTGCACGATATGTTTAAAGCACAACACTGCGGATATTCCCTTTGCTTTTTTGATGGTTTTTTCCTGGCTCGAAAAATGTACTTTCGATCTTAAACCAAAAAAATCCTTAATCCCCTTTTCCCCGAAAATTCTCTTTCTCTTCCTAAACCTTCTTATTAGAAATTGAATGCAAAGGGCAATTTTTGGGAAATGGATTCATACCATCCTGCATCCCTTTAGCACTTTAATTCCATGTTTTTATAGATTCTTCAGTAGGGTTTCTATAACAAAACTATCTGTACTGGAAAAAGCCTCGGACTCGGTAGGGGGGGCTTAAATAGTCATAAGAAATTTAACATAAAAGCTTTGATAATTCAAAACAGTAAACCCAATAAAAAAAGGTTTGCCAATTTGCTTTTTTTTTTTAAACATTATGCCAAAAGCTGATCTGAAATTTTTAAAAAGTCTGATAATTTTTTTTTTGAAGTCAGTAATTTGCTTCTTTCTTTTGGGGGACCAATCGACATTTTTTACGCTTGTGCGGATTTTCCAGGTTTTTCCAAAACAGCTGTTTTCACGCTTAAAAAAATTTTTTTCTGAACATCTGCGGATTTTTTAAATCATGTTTTCATGAGTATGGTTTATAAAACGTTTTGAAAAAAAGCTTTTATACGAGAACATTTCAACTCAAACCATGTTTAAAAAAAATTGCAAAAAAGTCGAAATGGCGACAAATTTTTTTTGCCTCGAAGGTTAGGCACAAGTTTAGGGGGTTTCTGTTTTTGCCATCTTTGGGTTTTTGTCCCCAATGGATATCTTTATGCGGGTCAGGAGTTCATGGGGATATTCTAATCAACTTCTAGAATTTTTCCACGTGTTGACCCGGCCCAAAAAAGCTAACCACTTTAAATGCTTTTGAATTTTTTTTTGGATCTTTGGCTGTGAGCATTTAAAGTTACGTAAGGGAACGATTGCCCATGCCCAACCATACAGTTTTTGCGTCAAAATACATGAGAAATTCTTTATTGGATCATAGTCGTCCAAGTATTTGTTGTTTGTTTGCAAAAATGGTGGCCCCATACAATTCCCCCGCGCAATCCGTTTTAAATCATCTGAATCAGGGTAGGTCAGACAATAAATCAATCGTACCCGTAAACTTTAAGAAGCATCCCATCACCCCAGGCGCGAAATGTTGGCGGGATCCAGGCATAATGTTTCATGCGGGGTTTTTCTATAATTTTCAAAAATCCCCCAAACAAATAAATGGGCCATTAAGTAGGAATCATGATAGTCTCCCATCGTTTTACATCTAACTTCTGCACGCTCTTGAGCATGCTGGTATCTGAATCCTATACCCTTTCCCTGAGACTAGAAAAGAACGCTTTTTTAGTAAAAGGTACTTCGTAAAACCCTTTCCCCCAAACTGTTCGTATCTAAGGGTAAACGCCCTTTAACGAGATTTGGGGTAAAAAATATTCTTCCTTTTTGGGCAGGCCTTTTAAAGGGAAAACCCAGTGATTTAAATGATCCCATCATGGTGATAGAGTCAAAAAAAGCTGTTATTTAAAGCAAAAACATGAAATTTTCTGAGACTGTCAATGCTTTCCCTTTGGGAAAGCTTTGTTTATTTCTTTATAGGGAGAGTCTAACCTCGCAAGTTATAAAAGACGATGGGCAGTTTCCCATGTCTTAGGATCAAACTTTAGTTGAGATTGATTTATGTGGCTGCCCCTTGACTTTCCGTAATGTGACAGGGTTCTTCCCCGCTGGCCGCCAAGGCCGCCTGTGGGTTTTTGCTTGTTGTAGGGGCCTCCCCCAAAAACCAACAGTGAGGGGGCTGAGTCATACTTTTGTTGGCTTCAGGCGTCATCATGATTTCAGATAAATTCGATTATTAGAACAATCATTACCACTTGCGATGCGCTGTAAAAATTTTTCTACCCGATTTGGCCCCTCTGATAATTCGGCGTTGAATGGCCCCACCACCGACAAAAATGAAGGCAAAGAAAAATTTGGGTGATTACCACAAAGTCTGTTTTGGGGCGTTTTTGTGGGGTTGGTCCCTCTAAGAAAAAATAACGAAAAAAAGTTGCGAAAATACGATGGAGAATTTTGCAGCCTTTTTCCGTTCATAAACTAACTTTAGACCCGGGGGGGGCCGTAATTGTTTGTATACGTCAAGGGGCCGAACAAGTTTTTATGTTGTTTGCGGCTTAAGTGGCATCTTTTTAAAACATTTTCTACAGAATTTTTGTTTGCGTCTTTTTTTTGAAGTATGCTGCTTAGCTAATTGTTCTATCAATGTGTAATGGGGTACCCCCCGTTGAAAACTCAGTAGTAAGTCAACAGATTTTTGTCGGGGCCACAATCGTTGGACTGTTCTTGGCCCTTTTAATGGGTTGAGTTTTTTTTTCCTCATCCCATGTGTAGATATTGACATTATTGGTTTGTTTTGTTTTTCAAATTTAAAATGGAACCACGCTAAGGGGGAAAGGTTTTTCCCACAAAAAGTTAAGATCTTTGATGAAAGGGTTCATAGTTAGACACTCTCTCTGCTTTTTTACGGGCGAAATGCACCCTTGCAAAACACCCCACAGAACATTTGTTGTCTAAATTTCCCTTTATGTTTAGAACGCTCTTTTTGCTACCAATGCTGGGGGGTATAAAAAAATTAAAACCTGCTAAAATTTCGGTCAACTTACCTTTTTTAACTGATCTCTAAGATTCGCCCCGCCCAACCGGGCCTCTTTTTGGTTTTTCAGGGGCCACATCAAAACTGTGTAAGCATTGGTCTGCCAACCGGGTGTTAAGATTATGAGAAAGAAAGCTTTGTTTAGTTAAACCCAACTTCAGATTTTTTCTTTTATTGTTACATAGTCGTTAAAACAGCTAACTTTACTTTAACCGGGGGGTTCTATTTTAGTTTACCGGAACTTGAAAATACATGGCAACACTTGCCTGTACGTTTGCGGGATTAAGACTTCTAAATCAATATCATTCATTCCTTGATAAATCTTCTTGCATTGTTTAAAAAACAATTGTCTGGACCTTCTATATTTTATCCAGCGGAGTTTCTTTTCTAACTCAAAATTTTTAAATTTAAATAAAAAAAAATAATTAATCAATATCAAGGGTTTTTTTTGTGTTTGGGGACCTAAACAAAAGTATAAAAACCCCTTTTTGGGGTTTTTGTTAATGGAGGTTTAGAGAGAGTTTAATGTTTCGTTTATTTTTTTTAAGCATTCCTTTTTTTATCGTTCGGTTTCTGGCTTTGAAAAAAAACTTCCCCTCCCTTTTTTTTGAAGATCAAACTTTTTTCTTTTAAGCCCCCCCAAATCGGCCTGTAGACGAAAAATTTTAATCCGTGATTTTTGATCGCTGTTTTTATTTATTATCAGATTGAAAAAACAAAGTTTAGCTGTTATTGTTAAACCCCGGGCGGTGCTTTTGGAGTTTTTTGGGGTTTTTTTTTGCCAGCGCACCTACAGCTAATGAGCACGGCCCGAGAGTAAAGACAAACTGCCAAAAGGCAAAGTCCGGTCGCCTATCCCGATGTAAAAGGCCTACACTCTTTCCTGCTGTAGGCATAATTCGATGCCCCGTATTAAAAATTGTAACACATTAAAGACGCAGAATCCCTTTCGTTTGGTTTTGCGTATTTTAAATGGTCCTGCTCAGTTTTTTTTGCATTTGTGTAATTTTGGTTAATCTGAGGTTTTTATTCAGCAGCAGAGACGGCCCTGGGGTCAATGTTCCTTCTATAGCAGCAGAGTTCCTCTATCTCTTTTTAGGTACTTTGGTAATTCAAAAACAACATGTTTTTTTAAAATAAAAAAAAATTTTAGCCTTCTTATAACGAATTGTTATTTTGAATTCAGCTGCAAATCTATAGTAAAAAACAAATGAAATTTAAAGGGGTTTTCGTCATTTTTTTCTTTGCATTTGAATGTTTATTACGTTTTAAAACAGTTCTCCCATTTTCCATGAAAATATTTCCTCTGTCGATTTTAGGTCAACCAAAAAACCGTTTTTTTTTTTAAAAAATCATCGAGTCTAACACTGTGAAGGTGTGATCTTTAGACACAAGTTCCCTTTTGGGATTTCTTGCCTCCCCCCCCCCGAACAATTTTTTTTCCATCAAAATGCTGAAAGGTCTAAAGCCCCAGGTAATTTGGTTAGGACTAACATAATTGTACATTGCACTTTGTTATTTTAGGATTAAAAAATTTTTCATTTTGTCTTTTTTAAATGGTTTTTTCACTTCGCACAGCAAAAAAATGCCTTTAATTATTTTGCTGAACACTAAAACTGAAATTCCTTTGTGTCCCCCTTTTTTTGGGATTGTAAATGGTTGATCCCTCTTTCGAATTTTTATTGTAGTCTCTTATATCTTTGCTCAATAAACCCTTGCAAATTGATTTTCCTAACAAACGTCAAACCTAACGCGATGTAAAAATGTTACTTTGTTCGGTGTTGTTGTTTTGAAAACACTTTTTTGTATTCTTAAAAGTTAGTTCATTGACAATCTTTCTTTTTAAAGTCCTTGATTATGGCGCTGGCCCCTTAACAACTCAAAATCCAAGGGGATAGAAAAAACGATTTCCATACGCATAAATTTCAGGCATGCTTTTTGCCCCTTTTAGTCTGAGGCGCCTTTTCGTTTTTGTGTTATTATTATCTTTTCCTTGAAAAGCAAGACAGCCCTTTCATTCTCGGTTAGCCAAGATCAAAAGGTTAAAAAAAATTGTCTGCATTTTTAAAGAAAATTTTCTTTCCCCCCAAGTTTTTTAGAAATTTTCTTAAATTGCCCGCCCCAAATTTTGCACAAATGTCCTGGTGTGTCTGTTGATTCGAGTTTTATTTTTGAAAGTAAGTCCGTAGAGCCTGGGACAATCACTTTATTGCTCCCAGGTTTTGGGAATTTAACAGTGAGAATTTGATCGCTCAATAGAGATGGGTTTTTTTGGAACAAAAATATTTTGTTATTTCCCTTCACGCCTAGGCTTTTGAACTTCTAACAGTTCAAAAATGAACCAATACTTTTGAAATTTTTATGAAGCAAAATAAAAATTAATTATTTAAAAATATGGCAGCATTGGAGGTGAAAAGATTGATTTTAAACCCGGGAGACATATTAAAAAGACCCTTTAACACGATCGCTCAAGCCCATTTTCTGCGTAAATTAAAAGAAAGCCTGTTAGATCACTGTACCCAAAATTTAGGCATTAACCCCCGTGTTTTAGACCCTAAAGATTTGCCCCAGTAAGATGGGCCCTTTGTATGGAAAAACCCGGGGAGGGACAACGTGTTCACTTTCATAAACAAGACCATTAAAATTTTTGCCCTGGACACTTAACAAAGACTCCCCGTGAGTGTACAAAAACGCCTTGGCATTGCTAAACCAAAAATTGATAGGATGCGCTGCAAAATTCAAAACCAACAACAAGACTCCCAACAGATAGCCAAATGCAAAACTAGAATTCCCGATTTAAATAAGCGCAGGGGAAATAAAACAAGCAAAAGAAACCCGTTTTTCCGAAGAAACACATTAAAAAAAAATTAAAGATCCCCCCTTTCCCAGCGAGAATTATTAGCCCTTGATCGTACTTTTTAAAAACCATAAGGCGAATTTAAAAAACAATTTTGAAAACTAGGTGAACTAGAACATTGGGAAAAAAATCGTTGAGGGTGAGACTCCATCGTAGGGCGTGAGATTAAAAAAAGAAAAAACAAAGACTAAAAAAAACTTGAACAAAAAGATCAGCAAGATAGAAATGCTGACTACTAACCGAACCAATTTCGAATCAAGTGAAAAGAAAAGAAAATATCGAAAAAATTTTTTTATGAAGAACAACACTACAAAAAGAATACGAACGCTGTTTAGAGAGCAAGGGTCAATTAGCAAGCGTTATAACAGCCTTTTGGATTTCAATAAATACAGGTGATGGCTATTACAGGCGGCGGTGGAGGGGAAAGTTTTCCTCCATCGCCATCTCCTCCACCGAAAATCATGGGTAAAGAAACAGCTTTATCATCTTGCGAGTTTATTAAAAAAAATTGCTGGTAAAGTTTTAGACTCTTTCCCAGGTATATTAGGGAGTATCGTTGCTGCTTTTTTCTCGCGGCAAAATAGTTGGTTTAGGGCCCAGCACTTATGGGCATAGTTTTTAAATTTTTGGGTTTCATTTAGTAAGATAAAGAAGGGGGTAAAACCCAGGCCAGTTTAAACCAAAAACTAGCGCTGCTTTTAAATTCATTGTCATTATTTTTGTTTGACTTCTTCAGCGGCCTTTGGGCTTTTTGGGCCTCAGGGGTTTGGTGACTTAATCTTGGGGGGTCATCGTGTTTTTTTTATTGTTGTAATATTTTCTGGCTCAGAATTTAGTCGTTTTTTCCCACCTTTGTTCATTACCCGCCCTTTAAAGATTTCATTATTGTATTTATTAAAGTGCCCACCTGGAGCCTGAGGTCGAAGGGGCATATTAAACCAGGCCAACAGCAAAGTCTACTTTTTTATCTTGCGTATTGTAAAACATCTTTGGGATTGTTTACCGAAAATAAACAATGTAGAAATTAATAGCATCCCTAAATTGCTAAGTATTTTTTTTTGTGCGTCAAAGGGCCTTTAAAAGGCCAGTTATGCTCGATCTCGTCTGTGCTTGCGAACCTAGCAAACACCAAACGTAAGTGCGAATAGATCGTTTATTTTTGTTATTCCCGCTCCATTGGGCCTGAAGTGTTAAAAATAAATGTTGTCCATGCTGTTTTAGCTCTTGCCCATGGACCCTAGGGGAACGCTGTGCCTGAGAGAAAGAGTGTAAGGGGGGATTCCAGTCATTTTAACTTTTTGGGACGCCCCAAAAAATAAGGGGCCAACCATGATTAAAATCGACTTTTGTCTAAAGTCTGTCTTAACATTAAATTGAAATTCGTTTCAGATCCTTTCAAAAACCTTCATGTTATTCGTTGCTGAATGGATTAAAAAGTTTTGTCATTTGGGAATGGGCTTGCAGTTCAGTCAAAAAAAACGTCTGAAGGTGTAATAAAAATGAAAATTTTAACTGCCCCACCAAAGGGTCAGGGTGTTTAAAGGGTCGCATACGACCTCCACACCCCGTTGAGCACAAAACACACAAAGTTTAACTGGTTCTGATAAAAACTGCATCGGATGACTAAAAACCAAAAATTTTTGGGGTTGTCTTTTTAAAAGGGGGTTAAGATATCTGTTAATGGGGATCACCCTTTTTTTGAAAAATGTCCGTCTGGGTCACAGAAAAGACAAGTACAGTTTTTATTTTTTAAGATTGTGTGCGGCCCCCCAAAAATATTTTGTTTTGTATATTTTAAAAACATCATTTTTAAATTTTGTTTAAAAAAATTTTTTAACAATAACAACTCAAGACCGCCTTGTTTTTGGCATGTGTTCGAACGATGCGGAACAAAATGGTCGCACTCCCCCGAAATATTTTACAAAGTCTATGGGTTTAAAAAAAGCGAAACCAAGAAGAAAAATAGATTTAAAAAAATGACGGGGAAGAAATTTAATTGCCCGTTAACAATACTGATGGTTATTTCGGGGTTTTTCTCACTAAAAGAAGCATTGGTTAAATTTTACATCCTCTCAAAATTAACAATGCAAACTAAAAACAAAATTACATTTAAACCTGAAAAAAACAGGTTACTTTTTGATAAAGAGCTAGTAAAATGTTTGGCTTTGCAGTGACATCAGGCACCAAAAATTTATTGTTTCACCAGCAAAATACTTATGAGGGGAAAATCCGCTCGACCCTTCATTACATCATTACTCTATGTTTATTTAGATAACAAGCACTGATGAAAATTATATAGGAAGGCCCTCAATGTTCTAAGGCTCTTCCTCAGGAAAAGCTGCTTTGCGATTATGAAATTAAACAATTCCTAATTTACAGTTTAAAAGATTATTTGTGGGAGGGGGGGGGGCTTTAATATAAAGTCCCAGCCCCAAAAAAGGGAAAAAACGTAAAAAGTAAAACCCACATTGTTTTGGAAAAAAAAAAATAAACGTACAAAAAATGTCGCGGGGGAGAGAACCGGGTTACATTAGCGCCCGTAAGGTGTATAACTTTAGAATTAAAAGACCTTGCCGCGTTTTGGGGTTTTAACAAAAAAGGTGAGATAGCGCTTTGTATGGTTTTTGATACACAAAAAAAAGGGGATTTAAACGCAAGGGTTGGGGGCAGCAAAAAATTTCCTAAATAGAAAAAAACGCAACTAGAAGAAATAATGTTGGCCATATGAATATAAAAAAAGTTCGAAAACCCGACCTCAAATGGGACTTTGGAACCATATTTTGAATGGAAAAAAAATTTGAATTTATAAGCCCCCTTTTAAATTTTTTTAAACCCTCAAAAAAATTCAAAAGATTAACTCAGGGGCCCTTTTCTTAAGTTTATGCCCGAGGACAAAAGTCGAAAAGAGAAAAATAACGCCGTATGGGAAAAAATAGACATCCCACAGAAGGAAACGGTTTTAAAGGAAGCTTCTACAAAAATTACAGTTATTTCCCCAATGAAATTAGGGACAGTTCACAAAGATATTTGAAATTTTCTGTCTTAAAAATAGGGGGAATGGGGCTGTGGGGGGTCGTGATCCTTTAAAAGGAAATCTAAAATTTGCTGGCAAAACTTAGACGTTGCAGTCTTAATTCTGTTTTCTTCTTCCAATGGTAGGTATTAAGGTCATAAACAAGCAAAAAAAAACAAAAATTTGTTAAATATAAACAAACTTCGCCCCGAATTGGATTAAACTTACACATTTAGACCCTTTAGGTTTTTTTATACTGAACCCAAATTTTTACAGAGGCATGATAAAAAAAAATAACTGGGTTGATTAAATTCAGAAAAAAACTATGGAGCAGTTAAACTTTTGAAAACACCCCTCTTGTTCATTGTTTTTTGGGGCAGAGGGGTTTTGGAAAAAAAATATTTGTCCTAGACCCTTTTCAAACAGTTTTTTCGCATAAATTTGTCATTTGTGTTTTCGTCCAAAAACTTAAAATGGAAAAAAAGCTTTAAAAAGAAGAAGGTTTATATGGGGAATGAGAAATTATTAGTTAAAACCTAGCAATAAATAAGTGGTGTTTAGAAAAGTTTTTAAAAGTTTAAGGGAAGCAGACACTATTTATTATAGATGATGTTTTGGGCAAAAGGAAAGTTTTAAAAAAAAAAAAAACCTGTGTCAAAACGGCCTCACGGAAAACATGCTGGATAAGTGTGTGGATTTTAGTCAAAAATATACCGTTTTTTAAAAGACTTTAGAGAAAAAGTTAAAAAACTGTAGTTTTATTTTCCTGAAAGCAGGCTCATTTGAAGAATGTTTTTGGGGAAAATGATGTTATTGAAAAAAAGAACAAAAACAGGATTAAAACAAAAACTGAAATCTGAAAAGTTTAGTAAATTAGTATTGAAAACGGATAATCCTACACAGTATGTATGTTTGTAGGGTCGTTATTTTTTGGTTATTGAAGTCTTACTTGTTAGAGAACTATAAAAAGCTCATTCTGGAGTCGCCCGGTCGAAACTTGTTGAGACCGGGGGAGCCAGAATGAGCTTTTTATAGTTCTCTCTGTTTGGTTATGTTTACTGTTTGGTTATGTTTACTGTTATGTGTCTGTTTCTTCATTTATTCACAATCAATGTCGATAACCATAATCTCTTTGAAGTATGTTCAATTTTATGTTAAGAGTTGTTTTGATTCTCTGCATCAGTATGTTAATTTCTTTTGCCAAAATCATCATCGTCGATATCATAGTATCATTTATCTGTGGTCAGTGCCGGTTTTGTTATTATTTTATTGTCATTAATGCCATTGTCGTCTCGTAGCCGTGCCAGTCTTATCAACATCACTACTCTCACTATTGATATTTTGTTGTCATTAATGCCATTCGTCCTCGTAGCCGTGCCAGTCTTATCAACATCACTACTCTCACTATTGATATTTTGTTGTCATTAATGCCATTCGTCCTCGTAGCCGTGCCAGTCTTATCAACATCACTACTCTCACTATTGATATTTTGTTGTCATTAATGCCATTCGTCCTCGTTGTAGTATTGGTTAGCTACGGTCGTCGATCTTAAATGCAGACGACCTAAGGGACGCTACTCCATTAGAACAACTATATTTGGTAACTTCCTGTAGCGTCATGGTGTCGAGAGGAACAACTTAACTGTAGAACAGTCGTATCGTAAAGGCGATCTTTATCCTTTGCATTCTCATGCACTTAGAACCTGATACCAAATAGTACATGGTGGCAGCGGTAAAATGGACTTACAAGAAAGACATCAACAGTGAATCTTCCTCTTCCCAAACCGTTCGACGGATCAGCTGCAAGCTGGAAGATTTGGTCTCAACGTTTCGAACGTTGCTACCATGCCACTCGACTACACAAAAAGAACAGGCAAGAGCAAGTTTCGATTTTTCTGTATGCTGTGGGAGATGATGTAGATGATTTGTTAACAGTGCTTCAGACTGATGAATCCAGAGAAACTTATCAAGAAATAAACGAAAAACTAGACAAGCACTTTGGCGCAAGGAAAAACATCATCGTAGAGAGAGCAAGATTCAATCAAAGAAAACAACTGTCTGGTGAATCAATAGACAGTTTCATACAGGATTTACACAGGATTGCATCAGGCTGCAACTATGGTGTTCTGAAAGAGGACTTAATTCGTGATCGCATCGTTGTGGGTGTACTGGACGACACACTGTCAGAAAATCTGCGAGCCAAACCAGATCTAACTCTTGCTATAGCAGTTCAACAAAGTCAACAAGCTGAAGCCCGACAACAATCTCAATCACTTCTTAGAGACAAAGCCAGCACTTCAGTTGATACAGTTACTCGACAAGGAACAAGAAATAAAAACTATCTGCCAAGAAATACTAACGGCAAATATCCAACTATGCAATTAGCTAGCTCCCCACATCCACCTATGAAATGTGGATACTGTGGTCGAGAACCCCACTCCCGAGAACATTGCCCAGCCAGAAACTCGATTTGCTCCCAGTGCAAAAAGAGAGAACATTATAAAGCAGTACGTCGTAGCGGCAACAAAAGACTGGTTTATGAAATAGTTGATCCAAACAGTGATATTTCGGAGGAGTTCAGCGAGCTCAACTTCTATGTTGAAGAGGATAATGATACAGAAAACTTTTGGGGATCAACTGAAAAGAACCTTGATGAAATGTGGAGTGCGACAATAGAGGTTAATGGTCACCCAACAAAATTCAAACTAGACACTGGAGCCTCCGTTTCTGTGATCAACAGCACTGAACCTTGGCTAAAAGGACAATCCCTTCAATCTTCAATGAACATTCTGCGTGGTCCAGGAGGCTCAACCTTGTCTCCACTTGGCACTCGGAGGTGACACTCAGTTACCAAGGCAAAAACACACAAGAGACAGTCTACGTTCTCAAAAATCAACCCTGCTCTCTTCTCAGCAGAAAAGCTCCGTTGAACAAGGAATCGTCAAACGTATTGACTCAGTGAAGACTACAACCAGCAACCCGCAACCTTCACAGATCAGTGACTCTAGTCCAGACTGTAAATTCAAAAGAGAATTTCCAACTCTTTTCTCAGGTCTTGGAAAGTCAATACAGAATATAAAATCAAACTTGGAGAAAATGCTACACCTGTCTGTATCTTCACTCCTAGGAAGATAGCCCATTCTCTTCTTCCAAAAGTCAAGATGGAACTTGAAAATGTGGTCAGCCAAAACGTCATTTCACCAGTTGATGAACCAACCAGTTGGTGCTCAGGCATTGTAGTAGTGCCAAAACCTAGTGGAGCAGTTAGAATCTGTGTAGACCTCACTCAGTTGAATAAGGCGGTCCGTCGTGAAGTCTACCCAATGTCTTCTGTTGATGAAAGCCTAGCAAAACTAGGAAAAAGCAAATTCTTCACAAAACTCGACTGCAAGAGTGGATTCTGGCAAATTCTACTCAGTCCAGACTCAAGGCTTCTCACAACTTTCATCACGCCTTTCGGACGCTTTTGTTTCAACCGTCTACCATTTGGCATCAGTTCCGCATCAGAAATTTTTCAACGAATGATGTCAGAAATCCTGATTTATATTGATGGAGTCATCTGTCATATGGATGGCATTCTCATCCATGCAGAGAACTAATAAATGTCTGTTCTAGACCATCCACCCTCAACCAGTTTCGGGTGGATGACTCTAGAACAGACATTTATTAGTTCTCTGCCAAGTAAGACTTCAACAATGAATTAAAAATGATAATCCATCACACATTCTCTTTCAATGACCAAAAAAATAACGATTATTTACAAACAAACATACTGTGTAGGATTATCCGTTTTCAATACTAATTTACTAAACATTTTAGATTTTATTTTTTGCTTAATCCTGCATTTTTCCTGATTATTTTCAATAACATCATTTTCGCGCAAATATTTATCAAATGAGTCTCTGTCTTTCATGTGAAATAAAACTACAGTCTTTAAAACTTTGCATAACAGACAGACAGACACGAGGGCAGCGGCGATGTTATACAGGCCCCCCATTTGGGCCGACATCTGATCACTTAATTTATGCTCTGCTAGGGTCTTACGCCTCTGGCAGTCGCGCAACCTACAGTGCTACGCCCACCATAATTAACCAGAAACACAAGCCAGTGTTGTTTCTGGTTAATTATGGTGGGCGTAGCACTCGGACGATCACGCTATTTTCACCGCAGCACAACTAAACAATTCTACATACCTTATTCTCCTCAAATCCATTGGGCATGAGCGTTAGCTAGGTAAAACCAGCCTGTGTTTCACAGTTTGTGACAGTCTTGTTTAGCAAGCCTGAGCTGAACGTGTTGTGATCTATGGCTAAGTGTGATGATGATGTAGACAAAGCATTATTGC
Organism: Conus ventricosus; assembly: GCA_018398815.1. Lineage (NCBI taxonomy): Eukaryota > Metazoa > Mollusca > Gastropoda > Neogastropoda > Conidae > Conus > Conus ventricosus. Next base: position 122,266 of record JAFLJL010013201.1, read on the forward strand.
GGCTAAGAACTACATATTGATGATGAAGAATGTATGTCTCTTGAAGAAGAAGAACTGTTTAGAAAAGATCCTGAAATTGTAAAATCTATTGAAGAACATATTAAATTTCACTCAGAACATTTAACATACTGGAAAGAAGTAGAAAGAGCTTTCAATCACCAAGGAGAACAAAGTGCTGCTGGATATGAAGCCTTGTACAAAAAGAATCTGCCCAAAAAACCACAGCATTTTTCATTTCTTTCCGAAGCAAAAAAATCACCACGGCCTTCAAAACAACTTGAGCAAATGAAAGGAAAAGAACTGTTGAATGAACTTGAAAACCATGTAATCAAAGACAGGATTAATGGTTGTGACATTCTGGTTTTTATAATTAATCAAAAACAATCCGCTCTACTTAGTGATTATGTTTGTTATGGAATGTGGATGTTGAAACTTTGTATGTGTCTTGAACCAACTGATTTTCAACACTTTGTTAATGAGAACTGTGGCATCAGCGCGTCTTGGGGGTATAAAATTATGAAAGTGGCTAAAGTTTTCAACCTGTACCCACGCCTTCAACAGCTGAACATCACAATAACAACAGCTGTTAAAATTATATCAAATCTACAATCAGCTCTGCAAGTTTTTCCAACAGACGCTTACAAGTGGACCAAAGTTTAAGTAAGTGTTTTTTCCTGCACTTTTCTAGAATAGTTTAGAAATAGGAAGCGAGAATTTTTTAAGCTGCTCTTGAGGGAGTGTTCTTTAATTAAGTTCTTAATCAAGTCTCCTCAAGTTCTTAATAAGTTCTTGATCAAGTCACCTTAAGTCACCTCAAGTTCTTAGTTAAGGTTTTAATCAAGTCACCTCAAGTTCTTAGTTAAGTTTTTAATCAAGTCACCGCAAGTTCTTTAATTAAGTTACCCCAAGTTCTTAATAAAGTTCTTAATCAAGTTCTTACTCAAGTCACCTTTAAGTTCTTACTCAAGTTATCCTCAAGTCACCTCAAGTTCTTAACTTAAGTCATCCCAAGATCATAACTAAGTCATCCTCTAAGTTCTACCAAGTTCTTATTCAAGTCAACTTATAATTATTTATTAAGTTCTTAAAGTATTATTCCATTTTAAATGGATCAAAATGATCTTTTGTTGTTGGCGGTTTTGGCATGCTTTTGTGTTCGGCTTCTATATTTAGTGGCAGAGATTGTTTGGACTGCTTTGGTTTTTGTTGTCTTTGTTTATATATTTTATAACCGTAATAACCGCCCCCAACAGCAATGCTGCCAAAAATGACAATTGCTTTAAGAAAATATGAAGACTTTGGCGGTGTAGGCAACCCTGTTGTTGTAGGCCTTGAATCAACTTGTTCTGTCGTTTTTATAGCCGGCGTTGAAACAACTGGCTGCGGCTCTAGCACTTTTTCATTATGAGCCATAATTTGTGATTGTACCTGTAATTTTTTTTGTTTGTTCCACTCTGCTAATCTTTTTCCTGCTGCAACGCGCCCAGGCTTTTTACTGGTTACTTTCTCCACCGGATTCAATGTTTTCTGATTCTGCTGATTTTCTGGCTCGGTCATTTTGAAGGGAAATAAAATCTATATGATTAAAAGTAATTAATCCCATGATTAGCGGCAATAATCTGTGCTTGTAACTTTAATTTATTTTGTTTGTTCCACTCTGCTAATTTTTTTCCTGCTGCATCGTGCTCAGGAAGCTTTTTACTGGTCACTTTCTCCACCTGATTCAATGTTTTCTGACTCTGCTGATTTTCTGGCACGGTCATTTTGAAAGGAAATAAAATCTATATGATTAAAAGTAATTAATCCCGTGATTAGCGGCGACAATAATGTTCCAAATCTGTAATACAGATCACATCCTAGAGACTCTAATGACTTTGTTAAAACTGGATCCTGCGTTAAATCATACATAAAGTCTTGTTCAGAATCAATAGGCGCAAATTTTTTTTTTTTTTTTTTTTTGCTGTCCCAACCTCTGCGCTACCTCAGAGGCAGTGCACCCACGCCGCTCATTCCGACACCCCGTCCACAGCCATAGCCCGGCCGGCCCCTCCGCAGCCCCGGCACCAGCAATCCACAGGGAGCAGTCAATGTCAAGTCGCCAAGAGGCGACCCACCGGAGGAGACACTGCACTGCTGCCGAGTCACTTCGGTGGTGTTCAGTGGCGCCTGTTCTGATCTAACATACGCAGGACACCACCTACTAAGCCCCCTACTGACGACAATGATTGCTTAGTCGCGGAGCCGGCGTGAGTGAGCTCTCCCTCCGGAGGGCGCCACCACGTCCGTCCAACGACAGCCCCCATGGACTCGCCGATACCGGTGACCCCGACGGAAGCAAACCAAGGCCACAGACGTGGAGAGGACATCGAAACTGAGGTCACCATGAGAGCAGGGCATGAAGGGCCACAGAATTTGAGACATTTTTTTTTTAATGCTGATCAATGGGAATGAGGATGATTAAGATGATGCTACGGATTTCCATTTCAGTCTGAGACTACATGACAGGGCTGTATTCTACGCTTCCTTTCATAATATATCCTGGCGTCAACCAGGCCCGAGAGATACAGGCACCTGCAGTGTTGGTCAGGAAATTTGAGCAACACTCTCAGAAACGCATCCATTAAGTGGATGAAACTCGACTGTGTGGTCCCAGTCTTCCCAACTGAGTCCGCAGCAAACTCAACTCTGGGTAGGAGCCGGTCGGGGCAGAAAAACCCACATGACTCTGATGGGATAGGCGCAAATTTACTTACTATTTTTAGTGTACAAACTAAGAACTGTTTGCTCGACACTTTTTACCATTCTGATCCTAGTTGCGCTTCATACCTGTTATGAACTTTACAATGCCCTGTGGCGAAAATCTGTTGAATTTGTTCTATGCTGAATTCATTTCCGAGGAACTGTTTTGTTTTCCCACATGCTGCTAAAGAATACAACCTTTTCCCTTTTTGGGGCATAATAGCTTGATCATCAACTTGATCATTTGTAATCATAATTCAGGAAGGTTTAGGCTCCCCTGTAGTAGATCATCGCCGTTCATGTTTTTTATTAATTATAATTATTTTATTTTAAAAAATGAGCACCGAAAAACTGTTACCAACCTTGTATACCAAGGTTTCTGTGATGGCGCTGCTTGACCTCAGTGCGGCGTTTGACACGCTTGATCATTCTGTACTGCTAAAGAGACTAGAGAGAACTTATGGTCTCAGAGGTACGGTGCTTGACTGTTTTCATCATATGTATGTGATCGAGAACAACGTGTTATCATTGACAGTGTTAAATCATCACCATCTCCTCTTTGTTTGGCGTGCCACAAGGCTCCGTGTTGGGACCTGTGTTTTTTTAACCCTTTATTCTCAGCCTTTGTCGATGTCATGTCTCGGAATGATGTCAGTATCACAAGTATGCTGATGATACGAATTGAAGTATCGTCAAGTAGTGTTTCCGCAGGATTTCCTAATGTTATTTCTAAAGTTCAAACCTGCGTCCATGACGTATCATCTGGGATGGTTAGCAATAAGCTTAAACTAAACCCAGACAAAACCGAGGTGATCAAGGTGGGTGTTCCATCATGCCTGCGGCAGATTAAAGACAGTTCGATTGAATTGGAAGACAGCTGTATTGATTTTCAAGAAAGTGTGAAATATCTCGGTGTGAACTAGACAGCACTTGACTAATGAAAGACCACATCAGCAGTGTGTGTCGAGCCTGTTTCCTGGAACTCAGGCGCATTGCTAGCATTAGGCAATATCTCTCAAGAGAAGCAGTGAGAAAACTAGTATCGGCCTCCATTCTGTCACGTATTGATTACTGTAATGCCACTTTCATTGGTATCACAGATGAGCAGCTCTCACGTCTACAACGAATTCAAAATGCTGCTGCTCGTTAGTTTTGAGAAAACGTAAACGAGACCATGTCTCGCCGATGCTTCGTGAGCTTCACTGCTGCCAGTCGAAGCTCGTGTACAATACAAAGTGGCTGTTCTGGCTTATCGCCACTTGAGGTAGTCTAGACGCCCTGTCTCTCAGTGACCTTGACCACCAGGAACTTTGCTAGAAGTCTGAGATCTTCTTCAGAGAAGCAGTTAGTGCTCCCCAGGTCGAACCTTCAGACAGCTGGGGGCGTGCCTTTAGTATGCTGCTCCAAGGATATGGAATAATTTGCCGGTCAGCCTCAGACACTCACCTTCTCCTTAGCACTTTCAAGAGCCATCTGAAAACCTATCTTTCAAAGCACATTTAGGGTAATGCTTTTTTGTTTTATCTGTAGTTAGACGTGCTGCTTTTATTTTTTATCTTATTATTTTTGTGCTGTAGATTTTCTATATTAATGATTGTTCGAATGAATCACAATGTATAACTCAGAGGCATAAAAAACGCGAAAACAAACTGTATAGAAATTTTGATGTAATTTGGCTACCGATTCCTTGAACTGGTAATAGAAAGTGAGAAAAAGCAATCGAACACGCAAAAGTGTCCTTTCAAAGTTCATCTGTAGAAAATAAGGTCACATGAACTTGACCTTGACCCTGTGTTAACAGCAGAATGTCAGTATCTGGTGTGACCACCTCGAGCATTGATCACAGCTGTGCACCTGCGGTACATCGAGCGCACCAGAGTGTTGGTCTGCCTCTGGGGGACTGCCACCACACCTGGCCCACAGCAACAGCAAGCTGAGCTGCTGTCTGGGGTCTGGGGATGAGCTGGTTCAACTGCCTCTGAAGGGCATCCCAGAAATGCTCCATTGGGTTAAGGTCGGGAGAACGTGCTGGGTGAGGCAGCAGATTGATGTTGTTCTGCCTCAGGAAGTTCTGCGTAGCACGGGCAGTGTGCGGCCTTGCGTTGTCCTGCTGAAACAGGTTCTGTGGATGCCGCTGGAAATGCGGCAGGATGTGGGCCTCAAACTTGGTCGATGTAATGAACAGCAGTGACCCCGTTACCACTCCTGGACCCACATTCTGGAAGATGACTGGCCCAATACGGCGATTTATGCCAAATAGCCCCCCAGATCATGATGCTTTCACCACCCCATGGGTCCCTTTCGGTGATGTTGGCATCCATGAAGCGTTCCCCCCCGCTCTTCTCCAGATCCGGATGCGGCCATCGCCTGGGTCGACGCAGAACCGCTTTCATCACTGAAGAGGACTCGGCCCTAGTCCCGATGGCGCCAATGCACGTGATCTGTGCCCACTGCAGACGGTTCTGGCGATGCTGGAGTGTCAGGATAGGTCGCCGGGCTGGACGCCTGCATTGGAGACCAACTGTGTTCAGTCGGCGACGCACGGTCCTGTTGCTGATTGGCCTGCCATGGTTGCCGACGGTGTTCCTGGCTGTGTTGGCAGCGGTTTGGTAAGGCTCCCGTCGATGCTGACGAAGAAGATGGCGGTCTTGGGCTGCTGTGGTGACCCTCGGTCTGCCGTTCCTCGGTCTGTCATCAGTGGTGTTTCTTGCTTGAAAGCGGTCCAGAAGGCGATAGACGGTGGAAATGTGGACTCCGAATGCGATAGCGACCTGCCTCATTGGAACCCCGGCCTGCAGTTGCCCCATTGCTATGCAACGATCTTGACGAGAAAGTCTCGGCATTATGTTGGCGCCTCTGGAAGGGATGATTTGAACTTTTTGGGGTTTGGAAATTTATAGCCCCACAATGGGGGCCACATTGAGTTGCAATTCACATTGATGCACGTGGCGTAGGTAGTCCACATGGCAAATGCACTCCTCGTGCCAAAAACGCTGACCCGGCAACATTCACCCACTGTTACGAGGTTACAACCGGCCAAGACACCACGTACTGCTAATGTTGCACGTGCCAACGACATTGCTTACGTCCTGTTCACAATGTGAACAATCGTGCACTGTCTCTATTTTTTTCGCGTTTTTTATGCCTCTGAGTATATAAAGGAATGTATGCGTGAGATCAAGCGCAATGAGTAATTTGTTGAATTAGAATTGCGCTATAGAAATGCAATCCATTATTTATTATTATTATTACCATTCTGCTGTTATTGGAGGCCTAAGCGTAGGATACACAATGCTTGGTAAAAGCTTGTTAAAAATAAAACCAGCAGATCTTGGCAAGCTAGGCTTTGAGGATTCAGCAAAGCTAATTGCTGTTATAGCAGCTTCATTTGCTACGAAAGATTTTCTAGTTAAGCAAGGAATAATTCCTGACAGTATCAATATGTAAAATTTAAAAAAATACATTTATAAAAATGGCTTCATTCGTAATGATGATGGGCGGCGCAGTAGTGAATGCGCTTGCTTTTAGCAGAAGTAATTACGCATTTAGTAAACTGTGGGATGACGGTGAGAGAAAAAGACATAACAAAGCTATGGAGAAACTAGCAGCTGCACAAGACGCCTATGAAAAGCAGAGAATTGAGCAGTTAGATTTTATTAATAACAAACTGAAAAAACAGGGACATGCAGCTTACACATTTAAAGATGTTGATCAAGCAATAAAAGAATATTATCTTGTAACAGGCAAACCTATCGAAACATTGCCCCACCAAAATTCAGTGACTTTTATCAGCCATCAGAAAAACAAAAGATGCAAGAAATCGTGTTTATTGTCTTTGGTATGACCGTTGTGTATTTTGTTGCGCATAATATTGGCTGAATAAAAATGAACAAAATCTATTATTCGCCAAAAGGATATTGGAAGGGAATCACGGCAATAAAAAAGCTAAGCCAAGCAGCTGGAGTCAGTGAACAAACAGCAAAGGAATGGTTATCTAAACAAGCGATTTGGCAAATTTATTTACCTGCACCTAGACAAATACAGAGACCACACTTTGTGAATACAATACCGAACGACACCCATCAAATGGATCTTCTATATTTACCCCATGATACGATTAGACGAAAAAGATTTAAGTACGCACTCACAGTCATTGATATAGCTTCAAGATACAAAGATGCAGAACCATTAACACAAAAAAGTGCTTCTGCTGTTGCTGTCGCCATACAACTGATATATCAACGAGGCCCGCTAACTTATCCTCGCATGATTCAAGTCGATGATGGAAAAGAATTTAAAGGCCAAGTGAATCAATTATTGTTAAAACATAGAGTTACCATTAAAAGAGTCATTCCAGGAGTTCACAGATCACCGGCTTTAGTTGAAAACTTTAACAAACAGTTATCTGAAAGACTTTTTTCCTACCAGTATCACAGAGAGCTGATTGACAATTCTCGCAACACAGAATGGGTTAGAAGACTGCCCTCAGTTTTGCGCGCAATGAATAATGAAGAATTTAAAGGGCTAAAACCAGTACAAGCAATCAAAAAACAAACAATAAATGTTGCTGAAGGAGACGCCAGTTCATCCAGCAAACTATTACCATTTGGTTTAAAAGTAAGGTACCTTTATTTACCGGGGGAAGCAGAAGGTGACACTCGCATCAGGGCAACCGATCCAGTTTGGAGTGTTGATCCATATGAAATAAAAAGAATTGTAAAAATGAATCCGCCCGTGTATTATTTACGAGAAACTGACACAACAAAACAACCAGCTCCTCAAAGATCTTTTGTGAAGGAAGAACTGCAGATAATCCCGCCAGACACAGTTCCGCTTTAACTGATTTACGTAAATATATTTGTGTTAAAATGGAAGCCCAAAAGAAAGAACGTGGAACGGAAGCAAGAATGATAAATGAAGAGAACTTGGAATTAATACGAGAATCATATGATGCGTGTTCTGCTATTAAGGAATTAACGCGAGAATCATATGATACGTATTCTGCTGTTAAAGAAACAATTACGAGATTCATCGACACATGCACTGCTTTCCAGATCACTTACAGCCCAAAATCCCAAATTTTGACTATCAAAAAGGGGAAAAAGAATATCTTGAAATAATAAAAAAATTCGAGCACGTCAAGCAAACTTTGAGAAAAAATTTGAATAAATTTGGGAAGATGAATGATTGATTTTCTAGATAAATTTCAGGAAAATATAAACCCGAATATAAACCTTCGGTAAAGAAGATATATAATTATGCTTTTTCTCCAGTGCCCAATTGCATATGAAACTCTGGTTTAACAAATACTCGTTTTGTGTTTTTTCTATCTAATGACTTCTTTGTTACAACAGTTGTGTTGATCTTTTTTAGATTGATCGTAGTTTTACGTTGTCATGATGAAAAGTATGTTTATTGAACAATGCTTCTTTGTAGTTGTCATGCGAAAATGTTTGACTGCACAACACTGCGAGATATTCCCTTTGCTTTCTTAATGGTTTTTTTCCTGGCTCGAAATACTGTACATTTTCGCCCTTTAAAAACCAATAAACCCCTTAATCACCCCTCCAGATAATTCATCCTTCATCTTTCCTAAAACCTTCTTATTAACGGATGAATGCAAAGGCGACTCTTTAGGGTATTCAGATGTGTCGTACCATCCGCAAAGCCCTTTAGCTACTTCTATTTCCCTGTCTTTATAGAGTCTTCAGTAGGGGTATCTATAACAAAACTATCTGTATCTGTGTAAAGTACTCTGGATCTGGATAAGTGGGTTTAAAGTAGTCATAAAGAAATTCTAACATCAAAAGTTTGATAATTCTAAAACGGTAAAACAATTAAAAACAGGTTTGTCTAATTGGACGTTTTTTTTTTTATATTATGCAAAAAGCTGATCATGAATCTTCTATAAGTCCTGATAATTAGGTTAGAAGTCAGCTTAATTGGCTCGTTCTCTTTGGTGACCAATCTGAATCTTTGCGCTTGTGTGGAGTCTCTTAGTCTTTCCGTAACAGCTGGTGTTCATTAGCTTGAAAAAAAGTCTTTTTTCTGAATCCATCTGTGGATTTAGTTCTAAGATCAGTGTTCTTTCATGAGGTATGGTGTCATGAAATGTTCTTGATCGAAAAGCTATTATACGATGAACAGCTGTTAGCTTTAAACCATGTTTAAATAAAATTGTAGAAGTCTGTAAGTAATGACAGACATAATTTTTTTAGTTCGATGTATTAGGCACAGTTTAGGCGGCTCTGTTTTTGCCATCTTTAGGACTTTCTGCTTGCTAAAGGATAGTCTTATGTAGGTATGGAGTTATTGAGGATATTCTATAAGTCAACTTCTAGAATTTTAAAGCCTCGATGTCGATGGGCGTTAAATGGTTCAGCCACTTTAATGCTTTGGAAATATTATTCGTATACAGCCGCCAGTGTACTTGTAAGTTACGGAATGGAAAGTGATTGGCCATAGCCCAACATAAGATTGTTGATCTAAAATACATGAGATAGGTAGACCTGTATTGGTTCTAGGTCGTCCAAGTTTTTGTTGTTTGCTTTACAGTTATGTGCGACGCCATTACTAATACCCTCACGCCAATCCGTTTGCAATCATCTGTAGCTTTGGTAAATCTGACATAAATCAATCTTTATTCCAGTAAAACTGTATGGAGAAGGTCCCAGCTCCTCCCGGCGCAGAAAGGCAATTGCGAGGAGCCAGGGCTATAATGTTTCATGCAGGTCTTTCTGTAATTTTCAGACGTCCGAAACAACCATGTATCCAGCCATCAAGTATGCATCATGATAGTCTCCTCGTTTTACAATCTACTTCTGCATGCTTCTTGAGCATGCTGGTAATCGAATCGCTAATGCCCTTTCCTCTAAGGACTAGATAAGAACGGTCTTTAGGCGGAAGTGTATCTTCGTAAACCTTTCCCAACTGTTCATTGTACTCATAAGGGTAAACGCCCTTTATATACATGTGGTGGTTCAAATATTTCTGTATTGGGCAGGGACTTTAAGGACATAGTCAGTGACCTCTAATGATCCCATCTGTGCTGCATTAGAGTCATAATAAAGTCATGTTAGTTAAAGTGAAACACCACTGTACTGTGACAATGCAATGTTACCTGAAGGCGTATCTATCTGCTTCATTATATGATGTGAGTCGTAACCTCGCAAGTTATGAATGAGATGGGCAGTTCCTGTTCTTAGGATCAAACTTAGTAGAAGAATTACAGTTGTTGTGCGCCTGCTGCTCTGAACTTTCCGCTATTAATGTGATCATTTGGGTTTTCCTTCTTACTGTTGGATTGGCTTCCTCGCTGTTAGACATTCGTTCTAAACGCAAATCACAATGTGTGGCTGAGTCCATACTGTTGTTGGTCTTCGGGCGTCATTATGATTTCAGATAGTTTAGATTATTTGAAAGGGCGTTACGCTACCTTGCTGCATTGGTCGTTTTTTATTGGGGGTTTAGAAGTATTTTGCAGCATCTGAGTCCTCTATACAATTCTGGTGCCGAATGGGCGCCCATCCGGATTGACAAAATGAAGGCAATGAGCCAATTGTTGATTACTCACAAAGGCTGTTTTAGGACGTTTCTGTGGCGTCTGTGCCGTCATTAGGAACAAAAGCGACTCGAAGTCTGCGTAATCAATGTATTGGACTGTTTGCAGCCGTTTCCAGTTCTTAAAACTATCTTTAGATCCGGTGTGGGGGAGAATTCGTTCTGTCTTACAGTCAACTGGGCCGATACAAATTTCTTATGTTTCGCTCGCTGCTTTAAAGGATTAATGTTTGTTAAACATTTTCTACATAATTCTTCGTTTGTTAGTGTTTTTGCAGTATTGCGCCAATAATTGTACACATTGTTTCGTATCATGGTAATGGGGTTAGCCCTGCTGGTGGAAACATCAGTTAGTAAGTCAACATGATTTTTTGTCTGGTTTGCCAATCGATGGACTGTTTTTGGGGACACTCTGAGGTGTTGCAGATTTGTTTCCTCATCCCATGTGTAGATATTAAACAGTTATTGTTATTAGTTTTGTTCTTCAAAAATGATCAATTTGATCTACGTAACAGGAAAGGATATTCATTGAAGTTAAGTTCATTGATGGTAATCCAATAGTTAGTCACTCTCTCTGCGTGTTTGCAGTCGTGATGCAGCCTTGCCAAGAACACACAACATAAAAACACTTTGTTGTCTGTATTTTGTCATGTTTAGAAACTGCTCTTTTCGCCTACCAATTGCTGGGTGGCTAGCGGATGTAAGCCATGCCTACTATCGGTGCAGTACTTGCTGTTTTAATCTGATTCTTGGACTCGCCCTCCTGACCCAACAGAGCCTCTCATTTGCTTCTTCAGCGGCCACATCAAACTGTGTAAGCAGTTGGTCTGCCCAAACCAGGTGTTATGTCCCATTATGAAGAAGAATAAACCTGTTGTTGAGTCGAGACCAGACTTCTAGATTTTCTTCATTTATTGTTATAATAATCGATTATAACAGCTAAACTTTACTTTAACTGGGGGGGTTATAGATAGTTTATTGGAATTGTGAAATTGTTCCCCCCCCCCCCCCCCCCCACCCCCCCCTTTCATGTACCCAACCGGCTTGCCCGCAGTTTTCTGGATTAACACTTCTTAATCAATATCCTTCAGTATCTGATAATGTTCTTTCCGAGCATTCATTACAAAATTTCATTCTGGGCCTTCATATATCTTAGCCATTGCTTGTCTTTCTTTTCTAAGCCAAATTATTTATTTTACATTAAAAACAATAATTAATCAGAATCATATCAACGGTCTTTTTGTGCTTGGAACTCATAAACTAAAAGTTATAAACGCCCTTTGTGTTGTTAATGTGAGCTGGTTTAGAACAGGTGTTTAAAGGTCTCGTTTAAACCTTTTTTTAAACATCCTATTTTTATCTGCTCGGTGGCTGGCTGTTGAGAAAAACTTGCCATTGCTTTTTGAGATCAAACTTTTGTCTTTTTTAGTCATTCAATCGGCCTGTAAACGACTAACATTCTTCATCGTGGCTGTATGGGTCAGATATGTGCTTTTTACGTTTATTGTCTGTTTGAACGAGCTAAGTTTTAGCTGTTATTAGTTGAACCATTGCTGTGGTTTTTGGGAGTTTAGTTTTTATTTTTTGCCAGCAGCACGTTACAGCTAAGAACACAGGCCAAGAGCTAAAGGCCAAACGCCCTAGAGGTTTCTTAATGCATGCGGGGCACACACCTGTTGCTAAAGAGACCAACACTCGTTATGCTTGCTTGAGCACATATAGTCGATGTCGTATTAACATATGTAACAGCTAAAGGCTGCAGAATACCTTCGTTTGGTTGTGCTGGTATTTTGAAAGGTCCTGCTCTTGTTTTAGGTTGCATTGCGCATAATGTTTGTTAATCTAAAGGTTTTTATGTTAGGGGTTTCTACTTTCTATTTCTTTATTGCGATCTTGTGCCTGTTGGCGCTTTTTGGATAAAACGATGAACAGACATGTTTTTGTTAAAATAATTTAATTTAGTATTGTATATCTTTTAATCTATTTTCTTGAATATTCAGCCCTGCGCATCTATATTAAAAACAATTGTACCATTAACTGGTTTATCGCATCTTTTTTCTTTATCAATATGAAGGTTTATTCCGTATTTAACAGTTTCTCCACTTCCATGCAACTGGATTATCCTCTGTCGATCTTAGGTCAATCCATAAACCGTTAATTTTGGTGTTAAATATTCATCGAGCCTAAACCCCACTGTGTAGGGTATGATTCTTTAGACACAAGGTCTACTGGTGGATTTCTACACCTCCCACCCCACAAACAATTTTTTAATTTCGTCAAATTGCTGATAAGGTTTAAGCCCGCTCGCGTTAGTGGTTAGGGCTACCCTCATCGACATTGTACTTGCGTGATTTTTGGGATTAATAATACTTTTACTTCCTTTTTGATTGGTTCTTCATCTTCACACAGCAATAAAAATACCTTTAAGCGATCTTGCTGCCGGCACTAAAACTAAAATTCTATATAGTGTCTGCCTGCTTTGGGTTATGTTGTATGATGAATCACTCTTTTTCGTAATTTAATTGCTATTTGACTGATTTTGTTGCTCAATAGCCTTGCCTAAATTAGGGTTGCTAACAACGTCATAACTCTAACGAGATGTCAGAAATGCTGTATCTTGGCTTCAGTGTTGTGATTGATACACGGTTGTTATTCATTAAAAGTTAGTTATATGACAATCTTGTTTTTAATGCTCCTTGGATAGTATGGCGCAGCGATTTTAACAACTCAAAATCTATGGGTTGGAAAAAGCGATTTCCATACGCAATAATTTACATTACTTCTTTTTGCGTCTTTAGGATCTTCGGCGCTATTCTGTGCTTTTTAGTGCTTCTTCATTTTCCCGATTCCTTGAAACGCTCAAAGTCAGCCCTTTCATCGCGGCTTAGCCATAGATCAGACTAGGCCTAAACAAAATATGCTCCGGCCATTGTGTAAAGGAAAATTTTTCTTGCCCCTCAAGTTTTATAGAAATTTTCTTAAACGATTGCCCGTCCCAGATTATGGACAAACTGTTCTGTTTGGTCTGTTGCTGATTCGAGTTCTATTTTGAAAGTTAAGTTGCGCAGAGCCTGGCACACAATCACTTCATTCTGTCCTTGGTCTGGGAAATTTGACAGTAAGAATTTGATCTGCATCAATGTAGATGGATTATTTGGACTTAATATTCCGTTTATTTCCCTTCACGCCAAAGGGCGCTGTCAGTCTTCTATGCGGGTCATGAATTGAACCAAATGCTTGTGACATTTTGATAAAAACAAAAATTAAAAAAGTTGATTATTAAAAACATGGCTGGAAATTGAAGGGAAGAGATTATGATGTTTTTGATCCTGGAGACGACTGAGTGAAATGACTCCTTGATACAGCATCGCTCGAGCTCTCGTGCGAGTGAATAACAGAAAGATCATGTTAGATCATTGTACCAAAATTTAGGCTTGAACCTCCCGAAGTTTTAGACCCTAATGATTTTGACGAGATGATGATGGCCATTTGTTTGTAAGAAAAGACAAGGTCAACGCGTTCAGCTTACAACTAAACGAGGACCCATCAAAGTTTTTATGCCACTAGGTTCAATTAGGCAAAGACTCCCTGCGAGCATACAAAAATGCCTTGGCCATTCTAAACTTCAAAACCACTACAATAACTCTCCCCCAACAGATTGCCAAAATACAAAAACATGGAATTAAAGATTTAAGTCAAACTGCAGACAAAATAATAGATGCAGAAACCAGTTTTCAGAAGAAACAGCATTTAAAAACTATCCCCGATCCGCCGCTTCTGAACGAATCTCTACCATGCGAGATTTATTAGCCCTTGATCGTACTTTAAGAACCTTTTGAGGTGAATCTAAAAACAATTTAGCAAAACTAAGTGAACTAAATAAGGATATTGAAAACGAAAAAAAAAAACCTCGTTGAGGCTGATGACGCCAACTTAGGGCGTGATGTTAAAGAAGAAACAAACCAAAGAATAAAAGATCTTGAACTACAAAAATCAGCAAGACTACAAGTGTTGTCTACTAACCAAGAACAATTACGAACTCAAGTGAGCAGAATAAGAGAAACTATCCAAAAAATTTTTATATGAAGACACAACACTAGCAGAACGAATACGAACCCTGTTTAGAGAGCAAGGAGTCACATTAGCAAGCGTTATAACGGCCTTAGGATTTGCAATAAGTACACTGGTGATGGCTATTACGGGCGGCGGTGGTCCCGGGTCAGTGCCTCCACGCCATCGCCTCCATCACCGCCTAATAAATCATGGGTAAAAAAACAGCTTGATCATCTTGCGGGTTTATTAAAAAAATTAGCCAGTAAAGCCATAGACTCTTTACCCGGAATATTAGGGGGTGTTATTAGCTGGCTTTTATCTACTGCAAGCAAAGTAGTTGGCTTTATGGCCGAGCACTTATGGACATTAGTTCTCTTAATAGTCGGGTTAATTTTTAGTAAGATAAAGACCAAGTAATCCTAGGCCAGTTAATCCAAGAACAAGCGCTGTCTTTTCATATTCATGGTCATTATTTTTTTTTACTTCTTCAACGGTCTTTAGGCTTTGGGCCCGGGGGTTTGGATGACTTTTTCGGGGGGGGTTGGGTTGTTTGTTTACTGCTTTGAAATTTTACTGGCTCAGAATTTTTTTTCTTTTTTTCCCCGCCCTTCTGTTCTTTGGGCCTCCCCACAAGGATTTCATTTTTTGTAGTTTATTATTGTGCCTATCGGGATTTGGGGGTCGGGAAGGCAGCATGTAAAACCGTGCCAACAGCAAAGTCTATTTTCCCGATCTTGGAAATTTGTAAAACTTTTTTGGGTTTCCTTTTAATACTTAAAGGAAAAAATCAACGGAAAAAATTAAAATGGCGTCCTTTTTAAATTTGCTAAGTTTTTGTTTTTTTTCATCAAAACAGTAAAAGGAAATCAGTTTGCTCGATCTGTTTGTCCCTTGCAAACCCTAGCAACCCAAAAACGAAAAGTACGAACAAGTCGTTTATTCTTCTTTTTCCCTGCTTTAGTTGGGCCCCTTAGAAGTGTCTAGGATAAATTTTTGGCCCATGCTGTTTTATCCTTGCTCTATGGACCCTAGGTAAAACAGCGTGCCTGAAGAGAAAAAATGTGTAAGGGGGCTTCCAGCATATTTTATACTTTCTGTGCAGCCCCAAAAAGGGGGGTGCCTAGACCTTGATTAAGATCCAATTTTTGTCAAAAAGTCTGTCTTAGCCTTAATTTTGGAATTCTTTAACAGATCCTTAAAAACCCTTCTTTGTCAAATTCTGTTGCTGAATATTAAACTTTTGTCATTTGGTAATGGCGCTTGAAAGTTAGTCAAAATACGTCTGAAAGTGTAAAAAAAAAATAAAATTTCTGAAAAAGACCTCACCAAAGGATCAGGGGGATTTAAGTGTCGCTTTACGAATCCACACCCAGTTGATGCAAAAACACAGAAAATTTTTTAAAGGGTTTTCTAAAAAAAACTCCCTGGGAGGGACAAAAACCACATTTTTGGGGTGTATTTGTTTTTAAATGGGGGGGTTAAGAAGCTCCCCAAGGGGAGTACTAACCTTTATTTAAAAGGGCGTCGGGACTGAGTCACAAATGTAAAGGTATTTTTTTGTCATTTTTTTAAAGGGATTGAGTGGGGCCCCAAAAACAGTTATTTTGCTCAGTATTTTTAAAAATGCACTCATTTTTTTTTTCGAAAAAAAAAAATTTGTAACTTAACAACAAAAAAGCCCGGCCTTTTGGTTTTTGGGGAAACATGCTTTTGTTAACAATTGCGGAGCCAAAAATTTTTTGCCCCTTCTAAAATTTTTTTCCCAAAAGTCTTTGGGTTTTTTAATAAAACCGAACCCAAGGAGAAAATAAGATTAAAAAAGTTAATAATAGAGGACAAATTATAGCCATTTTAACCATACCTATGGGTTTTTAAGGGTTTTGTTTCATTTAAAAGAAGCAATGAGTAACTTTGACATTACCCCCAAATTTTAACAATGCGAATTGAAAACAATGTTGTTTTTAAAAGCCTGAAGAAGAAGAAGTAGGGTACTATTTTGATGAAGAGCTAGCAAAAATTGTTGGCTTTACAACTCCCCCGAGGGGCCATTATAGTTTTAGGTTACGTCAAAAAAAACAAACTTATGAGGGAGAAAATCCGCTCATCTTGAAATTACATTCATTACTCTAGTTAAATTTGGATGCCCTGAGCACTGTTTGAAAATTTAAAATGAAAAAAGGGGCCCTAAACTTTTTTAAAAAGAGCTCCTTCCATGGGGGAAAGCTGCATATCGCGATTATAAAAATTTTTACAATTCCCTAATTTAATTTTAAAAAAGATTATTTTGCGGGGGGGGTCGGATCTTTAAAATATAAAAATTGCGAAAAAAACGGGGAAAAATTTGTGAAATTTTGAAAAACCTGCACATTTTTTTGGGAAATAAAATAATAATTGTTCAAAAAAAATAATGTCCGTGGGCCAAAAAATCAGGATTTACTTTACGCCTGTGGGGTGTAAAATTTTTAAGAATTAAAAAAACCTTCAGGACGTTGGGACTTTGAACAAAAATGGTGGATGGGCCCGCTTTGTAGGGTTTTGGGGTACACAAAAGATGGTGATTAAAAACGAAAAGGGTTGGCGACAACAAAAAGTTTCCTAACTAAAAAAACTCGAAATGTAAAGCAAAAAATGCTGGCCATTTGAATATAAAAAAATTTTCAAAAACCTGACAGCAAATGGCATTTAGAACCATATTTAGAAGGGGAAAAAAAATTTTGGGAATTTAAAAAAGCCCATTTACATTTTTTACCCCGTCAAAAAAGTTCAGAAAAAGAACTAAATTTGGCCCTTTCCCAGGTAAGTTTTTATCCCAGAGGACAATAGTCCGGAAAAAAAATTGAAATAACGCCGTTTGAGAAAAAACAGTACATCCTCCAAGAAGAGAAATTTTTTGGGAAAAGATGCTTCTAAAAAATTTTCATTTCTTTCCGAAATTTAAAATTGGGGAACACTTTTCAAAATTGTATTTGACATTTCTGTTTTTAAACCCGTTGTAAAGAAAATGGGGTTGGGGGCGTTAGGGGCGCCCTTTTTAAAAAGGATTTCAAATTTTCTGGCAAAACTTAGGGGGACTTAAAAAAAATTAAGTTACTTTTTTCGTTCTTAACAACGGTGAGGATATTAAGCTCATAACAACAAGAAAACAAAATCAATATTGTCTTAAATAAAAAAACAATTTTTACAGAACAAAATTTGGTTTTAATTTTTACACATTTAAAATCTTATAGGTTTTTTTTATACTAAACCAAGTTCGCCCAGGGGAGTATGAAAATATAAAAAGGGGGTTTAAAAATTAAATTCGATAAAAAAACTATGGGGGCATTTAAACTTTATGATAAAAAAGCCTCATTTTTCCCTTTTAATTTGGGGACAGATGATTGTGGAAAAACAATATTTTCCTAGACCTATTAAAAAACAGTTTATCGCTATAAATTTTTTTTTTATATTTTAAATTTTTTGTCCAAAAGCTTGAATTTGGGAAAAAAAACATATCATGATAGAAGGGTTTTTATGGACAGATTTATGACGTATATTTAGTCGAATTTCCAGCAATAAAATAGGAGTGGTTAGGGAAAACCCTTTTTTAAAAATGTTTTAAAAAACGCAGACCCATTTATTATAGATGACGTTCGGCAGAAAAAGACATAGTTAAAAAAAAAAAAACACTTTTTTCCCAAAAATACCTTTCAGTGGAAAAACATGCTGGGGTAAGTGTGTGGATTTTTTTGTCAAAAAAAATAATCAGTTTTAAAAGGGCTTTTGAAGACAGTTAAAGCTGTAGTTTTTTTTTTCACATGAAAGAAAAAAAACTATTTGATGAATGTATGCTTTTAAAAAGATGTTATTGAAAATAAACAGGAAAAACGGGAGGGTTAAGCAAAAAAAAAATCTAAAAGTTTAGTAAATTAGTTTTTGAAAACGGATAAACCTACCCAGTATGTTTTTTGTTTAAAAAATCGTTATTTTTTTTGGGTTTTAAAAAGGAAATTTGGATGGGTTTTTCATTTTTATTTTATTGTTTTAAGTCTTAATTTTGGGAGAGAACAAAAAAATGTCTGTTCCCGAGTCATCCACCCCAAAATTTGGTTTTAGGGTGGGGGGCTTGAACAGCATTTATTAGTTCTCTCATGCTCAAAAACAAAGAAACTCATGATCACATTGTGAGGGAAGTGTGAAACGCTTACAAAAAAGAACCCCTCGGAATGAGAAAAACGAGTTTTCAAAAAAATTTTGAAATTTCCCTTTTTACCACGCATTGATGAAAAAAGGGGTAAATCCATATCCCAAAAAAGTGGGGGCCCTTCAAAAAATTTCCCGTGCCCAAACCCAAAAATCACGAGCTTGGGAAAGTTTATGGGGGGGTAAAACAACCTCCCAAAAAAAATTCCCCAAAATTGAAAACATCAAAGCCCCCCTTCGTATCCCTTTTTGCAGGACAACACCTGGGGAAAGGGATCTCCTCAGCAATCTGCTTCCAGCAAAATGAAAAAACTCTCCCCTTCCCCACCCATTTTCCCTTGGGCCCCACAAAGATCTTCAAAGCCCAACCATCGTCCTGTTTATGCTTCAAAACAAACGGCCCCTTTTTGGGGCATTCCAAATTTCCCAAACCAAGAAAAAGGATGCAGGGAAACCCTATGGGTACATCTTTACGATCTCTCACTGATACAGAAAAAAGGCACTGGCTTACCACTGGGGGTTTTGAAAAATTTAAATGGGCTACGTCCTTGGGGCCCAGACTTCACAGTCGAAACGGATCATAAAAAACCTTTTGTTTTCCCCCTCTTGAACTTTTGAAAAAGAAAATGTAAAAAAATGCCACCCCGTATTCATGCTTTAGACTATACTTATGCGCTAAAAAATCCTAAAATCATTCATGTTCAAGGCAAAAACCAGGTCAAAAGGCCCTTTCCCTGTCCAAAAAGCCTGTCAGCATTTCCCCTTCTGCGGGCAAAAGAGCTCTCAATGAGGGCAACGCCCCCCGCCAACAGGCTATAAAAATCTTACCAAATCACATTTGAAAAGGGCTGGGAAGAAAATTTTTTGACCCTTTCAGAAGGGGACCGAAGATCCCTTTTCCAGCAATTTAGAGAATTCGTCACAAATGGATGGCCCGGGCTATATTCCCCGAAAATCCAATTTTTTCAAAAAGTATTGGTTTTAAAAGGCAACATCTCACGGCTGTTGACGATCTCCTCTTTTTTGACCCAATAGTCTTGTAAATTCCCTTTCATGAGGGTAGACACCCGAAACCCTCTCCCTGAGAGTCACCCTTTCAATTAAAAAAAATGTCGTGTTTTGGCCCCTTCATCCGTCTGGTGGCCCCCACTTCTCGTAGACATTGAAGAGATGATCAAAAAATGCTCTTTCTGCCAAAAACCACCAGGGAAAAACAGAAAGAACCACTCCCCACCCTTTAACTTTCCCTGATCGACCTTGGGGGCGACTTGGGAAAGACCCGTATGGGAAATTTATTGGGAAAAAATTATCTATTAGTTGATTATAATTTAAGGGGATTGAAAAAGGGAAATTTCCCGAGGAAAAAACCCCAGTGCAAGGGGGTTATAAACTAAGTTTAAAAAACATCTTTGGGGCCAGGGGAAATTTCCCGTTTTGGTTTTTTTCCGAACCCAAAGGCCCCCAGTTTGCAAGCCAAAGAGGTTTTCAGAATTTGCAAAAACGTGGAATTTACTTCCCTGTGCCCGGGTTTAAACCCGCACTCCACAAGCCAAGGGGGGGGGGAAGCGGAAAGGGCGGTGAAAAACCCTCCCAAAATGCAGGAAGAAAAAGAACACAAAGGTTTCCCTTTCCCGGCCCTTTTTTAATGTTTTAGGGAAGGGCCCCCCTTTCAAAAGGCTTTATCTCCCGCTGAAATCCCATGGGCCCAAAATGGGAAAACAAGAATCCCAATTTTTTTCCTACAAACTTGCACGCTCTACTCCTGACATGGGCAAACAAGCAGAAAAGGAAGCCCCATACAAAGAAAAACAATGTGACCGCTATGATAGACGTCACGCTGTCAGAGACCTCTCAACTCTCAAAGGTGGTGACCGCTATGATAGACGTCACGCTGTCAGAGACCTCTCAACTCTCAAAGGTGGTGATGCTGTCTGGGTTGGAGACATGCAACGTCATGGCGAGGTGATCTCTGCAACCAACAGTCCCAGATCTTACCTGATCAACACACCCCAAGGTGTCATCCGAAGGAACCGAGCAGC
>JAFLJL010013203.1:0-2500 GCA_018398815.1 Conus ventricosus
TTTTTTTTTTTTTGGGGTCCCCTTACCCTCAAGGGACAAGACAAAAAAAAAAAGTAAATGTATGCATGTGAGAGAATCTTTAAGTGTTGAGTGTTTTGAGTAAATTAACATCAATGCCATACTTAAGTTTTGAATTCTACAAACACAACTGATCTCAACATTACCAGCAACTATCAAAGAAAAATACCAACAGAACTAGAACGCAAAGTTTCTGAAAACAACTTAAGAAGATCAAGGTCATTAACTATTTTCTGTAATGTTATCGGATCTCGAAGGTTGAAACACAGTGCCTCCATTTTTGAGCATTTGAGCTTTGATGGCAGGACAGTGCAGAAGCAGATGATTCGTAGAAATTTGATCCCACAAACACAAATAATATCTTTACAAAATTTTGTTTTGAGAGCATTTAGACGAATCTTAAACATCAAAGACGTAATTGATCTGGATTTGATTTGACTTAAACTCTTAATTATTATATCCGAATGCAGTGTGTCACAAGCTTTTACACAATTATGTGAATATTGTATATCTAAGGTCTTCAACTTGTCAACAAAATTATCCTTTGCTAACTTGTCAAAGTATTTATAATATTCATGTAGATCTAGCTTAACATTAAGTTTAATTGTCCCTGCAGCATTGCGTGCTGCACTCTTGGCTGCTTGATCGACCTGTTCATTAAAGACAATTCCACAGTGAGATGGAATCCAATAAAAAGTAACACTTATATCTTTGCTTGCTAAGTGATGTATTAAGTGCTTGATTTCCTGTGTCATTTCAACCCGTGCCTTGGTAGTTTGACCTTTGATGGCATATAATACTGATTTTGAATCCACACAAAATAATATTTTGCATGCATTTAAAGGTAACTCTTGATGTGATGTAACGCCCTTAAAATGGCTATTAGTTCAGCACTGAAAATGGAATAATGGTCTGCCAATATTATAACGTTTTAATGTTTTCAAGGAAGGAATAAAAAATGCTGATCCTGCACTGCCATTTTCCATTACAAGAGCCGTCTGTGTAAATCTTGATATAATCAGTATACTTGTTTTCAATGCTTATGTTTACTAAATTTTTTAAGATATTTGGAGATTGATTTTTTGTTTAAATTTGTATCATCAATATCAAAAGCAGGTTTAATATGCTCCCAGGGTGCTACTGGTGAAACAGGTGGCTTAGTGGCTATTTCTTTGTGTTTTAATTCTTTAGAATGATTATATCGGTGGCATAGGAATTGATTGATTGTAAAGAGTGTATTGCTTTAGCTCTTTTAGCAAAATCTTTCGCGGAATCTAATCTAATTTTCTTCCTTACAAAATGTATCAAAAGCAAAAGACTTTACTATAAATTTTAGCGCAAGAATTTTTCCTATTGTCATCTAGAGGAAGAAACACCCGCTTCGTTATAGGATCCTAGATTGGAAGCATGTATTGGTGTGTGTGTGTGTGTGTGTTGTGTGTGTGTGGTGTGTGTGCGTATTGTTGTTTTTCTTGTTGTTGTTGTTGTGTGTGTATGTGTAATGTGTGTGTGTTAGCACGTGCGCGTGCGTACGTGCCTGTGCGCCTGCGTGTGAGCATGCGTGTGGTGTGTGTGTGTGTCTGTGTGTATGTGTGTGTGTGTGTGTGTGTGTGTGTGTGTGTGTGTGTGTGTGTGTGGGTGTGTGTGTGTTGTGTGTGTGTGTGTGTGTGTGTGTGTGTGCGTGAGAGAGAGAGAAAGAGAAAGCGAGTGAGAAAGAGAGCGAGAGGGAGAGAGAGAGAGAGAGAGAGAGAGAGAGAGAGAGAGAGAGAGAGAGAGAGAGAGAGAGAGAGAGAGAGAGAGAGAGAGAAAGAGAGTGCGTATGTGTGTATGTGTGTGTGTGAGTAATAATAATAATAATGTTAATTTATATAGCGCTTATTCTCTATAATTTAGGGCTCTAAGCGCTTTACATTACCAACAACAACAACAACAACAACAACAACAACAACACACACACACACACACACACACACACACACACACACACACACACACACACACACACAACACACACACCCCACAACAACACACACATATACACGCGCGCGCGCGCGAGCGCACCCATGCAGAATGGGCACGCGTACACGTGCTCACGCATGACCACACACCCACGCTCTCAGACACCCGCACGCACACACGCAAGCACTCACATCAACACGGCCTGCACGTACAAGCAACACAACCACCGGCACTCACGCGTGCACGCAAAAACCCACTCACGGTGGATTGGAAAGTTAGGGGGGGGGGGGGGGTGCGACTGATGAAAGAAGTTAGTTTTGACTGCAGATTTGAAGAAGAGGGTGAAGGTAGGTGTCTGACACTGATGGGAAGTGTATTCCAGACAGTTGGTCCTTGGAAGGAGAGGAGAACGTTGACCAAAAGATTTTGTTCTGACAGAAGGAATGCGCAAGAGGCGACTGTCGGCAGAGGAACGAAGTTAGCGGGATGGGGTGTAGATGTGGAGGATGTCGGAAAGATATTT
>JAFLJL010013203.1:12500-15171 GCA_018398815.1 Conus ventricosus
CACGTCCTTGGGAACCCTCAAACTGCCCGAGACCAGTACACCAGATTTCCGAGCGAACTCCGACTCTTCAAACTTGGTGTGGAAGTCCGTCCCTGCTTTCACATGCACTCCGAGCCCTTCCTCAAGGATTCATCCTGGTCCTGCATCCGAATTAACTCTGGGTAAGGTGTTCAGTAAGCATTCCTCCATGGGCAGTGGCACAGGCACCTGCTGCTCCCTGCCTCTCTTGCGCAGTCTGGCACTGCTCCCACCAACGCCGGTCTGCTATACAGGCACACAGTGTCCATGTCGGGA
Source organism: Conus ventricosus (assembly GCA_018398815.1). Lineage (NCBI taxonomy): Eukaryota > Metazoa > Mollusca > Gastropoda > Neogastropoda > Conidae > Conus > Conus ventricosus. Next base: position 12,795 of record JAFLJL010013203.1, read on the forward strand.
TCTCCTACCCCTTTGCAAGTTTCCGATCAGGACTTCCTGCACAGGGCTATAACATGAGCCAACACCTCCAACTTTCCTGCGATGAATGGTGACTTCAACTCTATTACCACCCGACAGGTAACACAGACCTACATCTGGATTTCAGAGCCAAAACTACTAGGACCAGTCTCTCCTTATTGCATCTGCCGGTAAACCAAACCACTTGGCCACAACATGTAAATCCCCGGCACCAGTGTCTGTAATCCCTTGACCGGAGACCCCTTGACCCTCTACAATGCACCCGGATCGTACTGCTTGCTCATGCACATGGGCGACACAACGTAGGGACTACTCGAGCTTGGGGTTGCACAACAAATGAACAGTTCCAACGGAATGGGCACAGGGCATTCCCTGGCGATGTTGGCCTGCTTCCTTGCAGTTGAAACAAACCATGGTCGATCTAGGCCCATCAATCTCCTGTTCAGCTGCTGTGGTGCACCATCACTTTGTTGGGACGTCCCTGTGAGGCTGGCTCTCTGTCGTTCATGCCATTTACCCAGGTTGGGGGCTGGTTAACTGTTCCGGTCTTTTGCGCCTCGCCGTTCCTCCCCCACCTTATAGCCTCTGCAAACAGTAGCTTCTTCATTGCGATTTGTTCCCACCACAGATTCGGGCATGTCTCCGCACCACAATAATCGAGAACTCTGGTGACAATAGCTGAAAAAACTGTTCTTGGAAAAGCCAGATCCTTTATGTCCTTGCCACACTCTCATCCTTGCCTGCCGCCGCACACCAGAGGGAAAACCACTCACTGCTTCATCCTTCCCAGCATCTGGCGAAAGTCTCAGCAGCGTCCTACTTGATGCTCCTAAACTTTCCCGGTAGGCCCAGCATCTAGCCTGAAGTGCTTAACAGGGCCTACTTTATCCTATCATAGTTCGCCTGGCTCATCTGCATTCAACCACAGCACCGCTTCTTCTAGCCCTAACCTCTCCACAGCAGAGACATCAACTGTGGCCATGAGGTCTTGCACCACTTACACAATCACTGGGCTACACCTCTAAATTGGGCATGAAAGCGTCCACAATCTCATTCTCTCCCAATGCTCAAGGTGACATGCTTCGTTTCCTCCACCTCAATCAAGCATTCTTTCTGTGCGCAGCTTCATATCCAAGGCAAGCTTCTCCGGTAGGGGGGAAGGTAGTTTCTCGCTCTCTTGCCTCTAACTTGGCTTGCCGTGTCCGAGCTTCTATTTCTCTTAATCGCCGTTCTGTCCTCCATCCTCTTCCTCCGCAGTTTTCCATGTTTCCCATCTGCCTCGCTGCTTTCCCTCTCTATTCCTTCTGCATTAAACATTTTCCCTCTCCTCTTGATCTTCTTCTGTTTCCATAATCTCTAGCTCCTCTGCCTAGCACTTTCTCCTCTTTCAATCTTCTTCTTGCTTCACACTAACTCCCTCTGCCTAGCAGCTTTCTATTCTTCATCCTTCATCTTCTTCTGCCTCACCTTTCCTCCTCCCATCCGGAGCTCCAACTCTGCTTCCCTTCGCTGTCTTCTCATCCTAATAAAATTGCATCCTATTTGCTGTCTGTTGTTAAGAACATTATTACAATCATTGAGAGTTGTCAATAAGTATGAGTCTCACAACTCCTTCGCTGTCTAAAACCATGCTGGCGTTATTTAAGAAGTCATATTTTGTCAAAGAGTGGTCCATTATGCCTACTATATATTATGGTGTTCAAGTAGTTTAGGCTGATAAGGATGTAAGAGATACAGGTCTATAGTTCTCTGCATTTTTATTGTCCCCCTTTATGAATAAGGAACCATGCTCGCATCTCGCCACTCATCATATTTACTACCCCTGGTCCATGAAGCTTAGGTAAAGTCGTTGGTATACCCACTCAATTAATCATATATCCCTGATGATAATTTTCAAGAACTATATTGTCGGCCTGCCTTCATTGGAATGTCGATGTGCGTGAACTACGAATTGTTTGAATGGTAAAATCTAGTTTGCTATCCCCTTGAAATGAACATGTATGACATGTTTGTATTGCCAATAAAATGTCAGTTCAGTGATCAGTGACAGTGTCTCTCTCATCATATAACCGAAGCCAAACAGTACCATGAAAATCAACCCTATGATTTGAGTGCGTTACGAAAAAAAGCAGTAGGAAAAGTAACGAAGGTGTTGGGTGTGTGTGTGTGTTGAGTGGGGTGGGGGTGGGTGGGGGGGGGGGGGGGGGGGGGGGGGGGGGGGGGGGGGGGGGGGGGGGGAGGGGGGGGGGGGGGGGGGGGGGGGGTGGGGGGGGGGGGGGGGGGGGGGGTGGGGGGGGGGGGGGGGTGGGGGGGGGGGGGGGGGGGGGGGGGGGGGGGGGGGGGGGGGGGGGGGGGGGGG
>JAFLJL010013205.1:0-12500 GCA_018398815.1 Conus ventricosus
CCCCCCACCCCCCCCCTTTTAAATTACCCCCTTACCCCCCCACCCCCCCCCCACCCCTCCTTTTTTACCCCCCTTCCCCCCACCCCCCCCCCAAACCTTTTCCCCCACCCCCCCCCCCCCTTTTATTTTTCCCCTTTTCCCCCCCCACCCCCCCCCTTTTTTCCCCCCCCCCCACCCCCCCCCCCCCCTTTTAAATTAAACCCCCTTTAACCCCCCCATTCCCCCCCCCCCTCCTTTTCCCCCTTTCCCCCAACCTTCCCCCCCCCCCCAACCCCACCCCCCCCAACCTCCCCCCCCCTCTTTATTCCCCCTTACCCCCCATTATTTTATTACCCCCCCCAAAACCCCCCCCCCCCCAAACCCTTTATTTAAACCCCCCATCCCCCACCCCCCAACCCCATCCCCCCACCCCCCCCCCCTCCTTTTTCCCCCCTTTAAACCCCCCCTTTCCCCCCCACCCCCCTTTACCTCTTATTAAACCCTCTTCAAAAACGGCCTTTTTCCTTTTTTCCCCCCCTTTCTTTTTCATTCGGGGTGGGGTGGGGGGGGGGGGGGTAGAAGAATGGGGGGGAAGGAAGGAATAGCGGGGAGGGGAGCGGGGGGGAAAAAAGAGGGGGGGGAGGGGAGCGGAGCAGGATGGGGAGGTGGGGAAAAAGGGGAAGGAGGAAAAAGGGAAAAAAGGGGAGAGGGGGGGGGAAGGAGCAGGAGCAGGATGGGGGGGGCCGAGGAAGTGAAGGAGGAGAAAAGGGGAGAAAAAGAGGTGGTGGAGGAGGAGCAGGAGAGGAAAGAGGGAGAACGAGGAAGGAAGAAGAGGGGGAAAAAAGAGGAGAAACAAGATGCAAACCCTGAAAAAACGTACCCCCCAGTTTATCTTGAATCGCGGGGGGCTATTCAAAAAGGGGAAAAAACTTTTTGGGGCCGTTATAGCCTTTTGTACGGTTAAAACCCGGAAAAACCCAACGGCCATCATCTGTGACCCATAATAAATACCCAAAAAATTGTTCAAAAAAGATGGGGCCAAGTATTTTCCCCCCCCCCGGGAAGGAAAACCCCCCCATAAAAGAAAAAAAAATGGCATGGCCGTTATAGCCGTTAGGAAGGGATTAAAAACGGTAAAAAAAAACATCGGGCATCATCCATGACCCAAATTGAAAATACCCCATAAATTTTCAGGGAAAAACCCGGCCCAGCGAAACATCCCAACAATCAGAGTTAACCCTGGGTCTCCTACAGATCCCTAAAAGCAACCACCGAAACCCCCAAAGCACTGGCAATGACAGAGGGCCTTTAACACAAGGCATTTTGGGAAAAAACAAAGGGGAAATTTTTGGGGAAAACAGTAAAAGAACAACAGTTTTTCCCTTCCCTTTTCTTCTATGGATGTCCATACAGGGCAAGAATTCCGACATGGGTGCTAGTAATAAAGGGAAGGAACCCGGGGCCAAAATTCAAATTTTCAAAGCTGGGGACAGACAACTCCCCGTCCCGCATGGGATCCCGGGGGGGTGCCTTGATGTTGGGCAAAACCCGAAGGGTTTTAAAACCAAAAACAAAGTTTTGGCTTTAAAACTTTTTTTGCTCCATTTTTCCTTGAAGATATCCGTGAAGGGAAATTTAGCCAAAAAGTAACATATCACGCGGGCTGAGGGAACAGCTGTCCCCCAAACCCCGCCGGTCCACTGCCGTCTTCCCCTCACCGTCTTCCTCCCAACCCAATCCTTTTTTCCCACTCCAGCCTTCCTCAAACCCCAAAACCGTTTCTTTCTCACAGCCTTTCTACAAATCCCGTCTTCTTTTAAAAGCCCTTTCCCCCAATCCCGGCTTCTTACTCACAGCCCCTTTTACCAAAACCAGGGCTTCCCTTTCTCACAGCCCCCCCCTCAACAAATCCCTCTTTTTTATCACCCCCTTCTACAAATCCGGGCTTCTTACTCCCCACCTTCTACAAACCAGTCTTCTTACTCCCACCCCCTTTTCAACAAATCCCTCTTCTTCTCACAGCCTTCTACAAAAAACCCCTCTTCTTACTCACAGCCCTTTTACAAAACCCCGTCTTTTTAATAAAAACCTTCCTCAACCCAAAACCGTCTCTTACCACAGCCCTTTTACAAATCCCTCTTCTTACTCACAGCCTTCCCAAAAATCCCCTCTTTTTCTCACAAGCCTTCTACAAAACCAGGCCCCCCCCCCCTTTTCACCCGCCTTCACAAAAACCATCTTCTTACTCACACCTTTCCCCAACAAAATCCGTCTTCTTACCCACGCCCTTTTACAAATCCAGGCTTTTCTCCGCCTTTTACAAAACCCGTCTTTTACCACAGCCTTCCCCAAACAAAATTTCCCGTCTTTTACCCCCAGCCTTCTCAAATCCCGTCTTCTTACCAAAAGGGGCCCTTTCCCCAAAAAAATCCTCTTTTTTACTCACACCCTTTCCCCAAAAAAATCCGTCTCTTACCCCAGGCCCCTTCCCCCAACAAATCCATCTTTCACTCCAGCTTTCCCCTACAATCCGTTTTTCTCACTCAAAGCATTATTTTAAAAAAACATCTTTCGCCCCCAGCCCTTTCCCAAAAAAATCCCGTCTTGTCACTCACAACCTTCTTTTCCAAAAAAACCATCTTCTCCCCCATAGCCTTTTCCTACAAACAAGTCTTCTCCCTCAAGCCTTCCCTACAAAACCATCTTCTCACTCATAGCCTTTTCCCCCAAATCCATCCCTTTTCACTCATAACCTTCCCCCACAAATCCCCCTTCCACAAACCCCCTTTTCCTAAAAAACCATCTTTTCACAACACCTTCCCCTGCAAAACCATATTCTCCCCTCACAGCCTTCTCCCCAAAAAATCCCGTCCCCCCCCCTCACCCGAACATGCCTTGGCTTAAGGGCTGTGTCAGGAACCCCAAATTTACCCTAGGCCAGAAAAAACCCAAATACATCAAAATGGTTTTTATTTCCTGCAAGTTTTGTGGGGGTTTTCTTCATCGTGCAAGCCCTAGCATAACATTATCATTTTTTCCCCAAAACCCCCCCAAGTCGGAGTGTTGGGTGCCCAATGGGGGGGTAAACAAAAAAAGGGCACACACGTAAGGGTTTTCAAACCCAGCTGATCTTTTTTGCCATAGGTTCAAATCCCTTTGGCCGTTCGGATGAAACGCTGGGGTTTTTTTTTTTTGCCCGGGTACGACAACCAAAAACCAAAAACAACAACCCCATACCCTCTACAAATCCGGCTTTCCCCTTCACCCGCCTTCTCCTAAAAATCCCGTCTTCTAATTCTCAGCCCTTTGCCACAAATCCCGTCTTCTCACTCACAGCCCCTTCCCCCACAAATTCATTTTCTTACTCACAGCCTTCTCCTTTCAAATTCATTTTCTCCCCTCACAGCCTTTTCCCCCACCCAAAACCCTTTTTCTAAATCACAGCCTTCCCCTACAAAACCCGTCTTTTCACTCACAGCCTTCCCCTACAAATTTCCCGTTTCTCACTCACACCTTCCCCCACAAAAAACCCCCTCTTTCCCCCTTTACAGCCTTCCCCTACAAATCCGTTTTTCTCATCACGCCTTTTTTCCCACAAATCCAGTCTTCCCCAATCCCCAAGCCTTTTCCTCAAATCCCCTTTTCCCTCACAGCCTTTTCCCCCCAAAACCATTTCTCACTCATAAACCTTCCGCCCACAAATCCAGGCTTCTCAATCCACCTTTCCCCCACAAATCCAATTTTTCATTCCCCACCTTCCCTTTCAAAAACCCCTTTTCCCCCATCCATCAGACCAAACCGGCCCAAGGGGATCTGGTGTTGGGTGACCAGTTAAGGGGGAATTAAAGGGAACGGGAGCACTGGTTTCACGCACGGGTCCCAAAAAACTGCAGCCCAGAATATGGACACCCAACAAAAAAGGGGTAGCAAAAAAGCCCCAAACCCCAAACCATCTGGGGGAATCTTTTATCTAGATGGGGGGGCGGTGGGGAAATGGGGGTTTGTTGCTGTTCTAAGATGTTCACATGGGAAAAGGCGCGGGGCCGGGGGGGGGGGGGGGGGGGCATAAAACCTAATTCGATAAGAAGGAAATACAGTGTCACTGGCATTGGAAGAGAGCAGGGGGTGGGAAGGGGGCAGGAGAGGGGTGGAGAGAGAGAGGGAGGAGTGGGGTAACCGATCTTCGCATGAACTTAACAACATGAGGAAAAATCTTATGATTGGCGGAGGAGTGGTTAGAATGAAGAAGTTTGGAGGCTGGGGGGGGGGGGGGGGGGGGGGGGTAGGGGGGGATGAGGAGGTAGCTGTCCTCCCTACTAAAATGACAAACAAACCATTGACAGTAAGGTGCAGCTTCTGAATTAAACAGACGCGAACATTACAAGCATGTTTTTTTTATAGAGGCGAAGGCGGTTCGGAGACCTCTCTCTCTCCTCTCTCTCCCTCCCCCCCCCCCTCCTCCCCTCTCTCTCTCTCTCTCTTCTCTGTCTTTGTCTCTCTCTCTCTCTCTCTCTCTCCTCTCCTCTCTCTCTCCTCTCTCTCTCTCCTCCCCTCCGCCCCTCATACCTAATCCGCCCCTGGATTTTCCTCACCGCTGTCTCAGAGAGTTAAGCCCCTTCGACTAACTCTTCCGATCTAGTTGCAAAGCGAGACGACTGCAGGCGGAAATCTACACAAAATCTTAAATAAATGTTAGCGAACCGCCCAAGAACGTGGACAAACGAGTCACAAGACAAAACACAACGCGTTTCGACCTCTTAGGTCGTTTATGTCTCACCTGAGGAAGACCTAAGAGGTCGAAACGCGTTGTGCTTTGTCTTGACTCGTTTTGACCACGTTCTCTGGTCGGTTCGCTAACATTTTATAAGATTTGTTAAAACTCTTCCGAGTTTACTGTTAAAGTATAACTCTAGCGTGGGCTTGAAAGGCAGCGATTGGGAGAGGCGAGGAAGAGGGGACGGATGAAGTGAAGTAGTAAGGGGAGGGGGATGCAGGAAAAGGGTGAATACAGGCACCGGAGATGAGGGGGGGGGGGGGGGACGCAAGGGGGGGGTGGGGGTGCGGAGAGGGGTCTGTGGTTTCATGTGGTATGCGGACACACTGTGGATGCCTGAGAAAGTCTGTTTTTGCCAAATCTCCAGATTTCGTTCATAAGATGGCGTTTTTTTTTTTTCCCTCCATCGTCTGTGTGTGTGTGTGTGTTGTGTGTGTGTGTTGTGTGTGTGTGTGTGTGTGTGTGTGGGTGTGTGTGTGGTGTGTGTTTGTGTGTGTGTGTGTGTGTGAGTAAACAGAACGAAGCAGCGAGAACCACATGTTTTACAGGTGTAGTTTTTCCATTTCCAATATCAACACTCGGTCATAAACTGGAGAAGCGGGGTAGATGGGCAAAAAACCAGTATCTGGACTCTCCTTTTTAACGGAATTGGCGATCTCCCTGTATTGTTCCAAGCAGACCACCCGGACAAGACAGGTTTCCTTCATACTACCCCACATACCCAACCCTCACCTCCTCTCTCTCTTTTCTCTCTCCTCTCGATCTCCCTCTCTCTCTCTCTCTCTCTCTTCTCTCTCTCTCTCTCTCTCTCTCTCACACTCTCCTCTCTCTCTCTCTCTCTCTCTCGTTCTCTCTGTTTCTCTCCCCCCACCCTCTCTCTTTTTCCTCATTTTGGTTGCCTGTCATTCAATCTTATTTTTGTTTCTTTTTGTTTCTGTGATGATCTGTTTTTCTAAACAAGATATTTCATTCAAATGTATTGTACCTCAGTACGGTTTTTTTTTTAATTTTTTTATTGTTATACCACCAATCAAAGGACGCAACTACTTTTTAAATCTGCCAATCAGAGAACGCTAAATCAATATTACCAGGCATCAATTCGAAGAACGTTACTAGTTGTTTCAATTTACCAGAGGACATTACTACTTTTCATGCCCTGATCAGAGGATATTACTACTGTTTATGCACCATTGAGCTGATATCGCTACATTCATGCACCAATTCAATAGGACCTTACTACTTTTCATGCACCAATCAAAAAGACCTTACTACTTTTTTCAGTACCAGTCAACAGACCTTACTACTTTTCATGCACCAATCAATGACCTTACTATTTTTCATGCACCAATCAAAAGACATAAACGACTTTTCTTTCCCTAACGGCATTACTAACTTTTCATCTGCCACATACTAAACACAATATCCTCTCAGCAGAAATTTGAGCCCAAAAATCCTTCACAAGCAGAAATTGGAGTCTAGGTGGGTTGTAGAACGTCGGCATACAGCCTCATGAAACAGCCTCTCAGTTGCAGGGTGGGTAAAAACAGAGCCCTGAAACAAGGCAGAAGCGGCAGAGAGTGGACAAGCTGGATCTGTCAAGGAGGAACAAAAAAGTGAAACTTCATAAGGCTTAAATTTCCCTACAAATATCAGGTGCCCCAGTGGCTCAGTGTATAAGTTCGAGTCATTTAATGGAAAATGAGCATGTCCTGAGGTCCCATGGTTCCGAATCCCCAGCCATGGCTCGTCCCAAGATGAAAAAAGGGGGCAGCAGAGGGACCATCCGAGAGTCATGAACCGGTGTGGCCCACCCCCCTTAGGTGTCAGAGATAAAGGCCGAACACTTGCTTGAAGGGGCTCCTCTCATCACAGAGACTCTACTTCGGAAACCCACGAAACTACCACTACCACTTTTTTCACACCAGTCAGTGACTCCACTACAGAAGTCTGAATCTGTCGGCCATAGTCTTGCACGCAACAAACCCCAAGGCTACTCTCGCCAATCCTCGTCAATATTTCACCCCAGTCACCTTACAGTGTGAAAAAAAAAGAATGACAACACTCAGCAAAACTCAGAGAATTCTGACCTCTCGTCTTGCGCGCGTCTGATGAACCTACGATGTTTATCCCTATTTCGCGCGAAAAACCGGCTAAATAACGGAAACAATATCTTGTCATAAAATGAAATGGCTTAAAAAGCAACAAATGAGATAGAGAGGCGCTGACGCAAGGCTGGCCCCCCCTCACGGTCTGCTGTCCAAAGTTTCAGGACAGGACAGACAAGCTATGAAAACGTGACCATGTGGATGTTCATTTTACCCCTTCTTCTTTCAGTCATTCGTTCCGTCATTCTGTGAACCGATTCCATTCGGCTCACTCGTCGGCCCGGAATTTGGAGTTCGACAGAGTTACAGTTGATCGTCAAAAGCAAACGGCAAACAATCATACACACACAATGCGAAATGACTGGCTGGAACACTGCTTTCCACATTTTCATAGTATACAGCGTTTTGTCCGTCTGTTATTTCACTACTAAATCGACAGGGAGTCACGAACTTAATAATTCGTCATTTTGAAATGTTTTCCTTCTTTAACTAAAGTCCATCACCACGTCGATCTCCTAACTATATCACAAACAATAACTTTCAATAGAACGTGACACATCTGTGACTTGCTCCCTGAGAATGTCCAGATCAGTGACCCTTCCCTTGCAAAGACTGTTGTTGTCGCTCTTAGACGACCAGCAAAAACCAAGCAAATATCAGGAACCCTTACGAACGTGGTAATCCGCGAACGCGTTTTTCAGCTATCAAGTGTGTTTAGGCACATAATCTCGTGTATGTTTTGTTTTGTCTTGTTTTGTATCAGTTTATCTTGTTGAAATGAATAATTTTACGTGACGGTGAGGAAAGACCCACTGACCACAGAGTGGAAAGTCCTGTTGACAGTGGGAAAGAAAGACACAGACTATGGATTCTCTCACGAGGGCACGTAAGACCGTATGGCGAAAGCTTTGGCTGTGATCTGGAGTGGCACTGTCTCCATCTGTCCGTGGGCAGGGGTGTTTTGTCCTTGGGGTGTGCACGGCAGCTGGAGGTGGTGACTTTTGCCGGTGGGCTCTCCAGTCATGAAATACGGTCTGGTACTTACTCCCATGGGGATGCAACTTTAAGGCTGTTATGAGTTGCATCCTGTAGTCCTGATTTACCTCTGTCAGGAGGCAGTTCTGTCCCTTAATACTTAATGAGTGTCCTGCCGCACGCCTGACCCATCGTCAACACAGCGCAGGCCTCCAAGGGTGGTAAGCAGTACTGCTCAAAGGCAGGTGTAGACGTGCTCCTCTGGGTCCTCCCAGCACCTTTCGGGTGTGCTTTTCTTTCTCTTTGCCTTAACTAGGCTGACCTCTGGAGAAAGGTCCAGTGACGGTGAGGAAAGACCCACTGACCACAGGGAAAGCCTGTTGGGCAGTGGGAAAGACCACAACATTGGATTCTCCCTTGGAGGGCACGTAAGACCGTTATAGCGAAAGCTTGGCTGTGTCTGAGTGCCTGTCTCCATATGTCCGTGGGCAGGGTGGTGGGTATGTGGGTGTGCCGCAGCTGGAGGGTGGTGTCTTTTGGCCGGTGGGCTCTGCAGTCATGAAATACGGCTGTTACAAAACCCATGGGATGCTACTTTTATGGCAGTTGTCGATTTACCACTGTTCAGGATCAGTTATGTCCCTTACTTACTTAATGGAGTTGTCCTCTGCCGTGCCTGTAACCCATCGTCAACACAGCGCAGGCCTCCAAGGGTGGTACAGGACTGCACTACAGGCAGGTGAAGACAGTGCTTTCCTCTGGGTTCCTTCCTCCCCAGCAACCTTCGGTGTTTCTTTTTCTTCATGTTGAAATGCATAATTTACATTGTCAAATGTAAGCATGTTACTACGGGTCACTTATTTAAGCTTAAAACCCACTGGAGTAGAATCCCAATTAATTACTTGTGACAAAAAAATAAAAAATAAAAAATAAGGCGTCGCCAATGGCAAGGCGGCTATGACCCATTGGGGGGGGGGCGATGCAGACAAACCCTCCCCGCCATCCAAGGCCAACAACCCTCCTCTCTCTGTTGCGGGGGACTTGGTTTGCCTGGGATCTACCAATCTCGTCAGCGCTGTCTCTGAAAGCTGACTGCAAAGAAGAAAATGGCACCACATTCTGCGCACACTGTGACCAAGTTGGGTGAAGGTAATGAAGAAGAAGAAGAAGAAGAAGAAGAAAAGAAGAAAAGAAGAAGAAGAAGAATAAGAAGAAAGAAGAAAAAGGAACAAAGAAGAAGAAGATGCGTCACCATCAAATCCAGGTGTAAAGAAAAACCATGAATTATTCTATTACATATTCTTCCCAACCTCCCGTCCACATTCCTAGAGGGCAAATTTCCTCCCCCCACACCTGCCGGAGAGAATAAAAGCAGAATAAAAACCATTTGGAGGCGTTTAAAACTCGGTTTATGGTGTTAAATCACGGTTTGTGTCGCATAGACTAATGGCTGTAAGGGGAAGTGACTGTTTAGAAAGCTATAGTAAAAAGGCCACAAAAAAGGACGGCGGAGCCTATCCCTCTCTCCGCCGCCTTAACCTTCCCTGGACTGAGATCAATCCCATTTATTGTTGGGTGGGCAGAAAGTTTTTGAAAGCCGAAAAAACAACAACCCAAGAGTGGTTCGAAGCAGGCTGTCTTCACCAGACCTGTCACTCGAACCACTTGACTCAGTCAGGCCCCTCTCGTTTATAGGGAAAGTCATAATTTAGATGCAGTGCATGGAGAAGTTCCATATAGTCCAAAAAATAGTTGGTTTCAGGAGGTCCCACAGCCGTCATGACGTCAGTGCACTCGTAGTCCAAAACGCCTCCATACAGGGGAGATCAATGTGAACGCAGACAACTATTTCCCGTGGGAGGAGATAAAAAATGGCTACAGCTTTGTCTGATTTTCTGGCTGTCGAACCTTGTTAGTGGTCATATACCAAATCTGAAATTCAGGATGGTTGGAAGTTCGTTCCCCGAGTAGCCAACTTTGAAAAAAACAAAGGCAGCTCGCTGCCCATCTGCCGTGCAATTCTTGTCGTTTTGTGTAAAAGTAGACAAATCTCCCTTCCCTACAATCCCACTTCCAACCCCCATGCTCTAACAATCCCAGCTTCTCCTGGTTTTTGTGGGACCCCAGACTATTTTTCCACACTTAAATGTGGTTGGTTGTTTGGGAAGTGCAAGGGGAAGGAAGTTGTGGGAAGGAGGAAGGGACGCCCACCAAACCTTTTCCTCCCCCCCCCCCCCCCCCCCCCCGAGTGATTTTTCATTATATGTATATAAGGAACTGCTGTGTCAATCCCACCATAAGTCCCCTGAGGAAGACCCAAAGAGGTCGAAAATATGGAAAGTCAATCAACGTGGGTTGTTGTTATGCGTCTTTGTTCGGACAGCATGGTGCCTCAACTTTCCTATACTTTCCATACATTCTTTTTCGTCTTTTTCCATTTTTCTTTTCATGGCAATGTTTAGTTATAATAAATAATTGTAATACACCAGATGCGGGTACCATTTAAAACAGCAATAACTACGCCAAGGGGAACAATAATCCAATAGAAAGCTGTCCTGTTCTATTAAAAGCCCGCGTATTATCTTTAAAAAGATCACAATTGGCCACATAAAGAAGTAAACACGTGACAGCGTATACTGACCTATAAGTGGCAGTGCGTGTGCGCAGATGGGTTGGTGGCACTGACATCTGACCCTAAAAGTAACATATACCTTTTTGAATAGAAGAAAAGGATTTTAAACAGAAAGAAACTGAATTACATATAATGTGCCCAATTCGTCCGTTGTTTTTCATCCCTAGCCTCTGTTATCTGTGTACATTGGCATAAGTCGGGCGACATACATTCGCTGAAGTTTCTGTGACTTGCTTGCGATTGCAAGAGGCCAATCGGAACACATTTGTTAAAAGGGCAGATCAGTGCGTTCGACTCGACTGGAGTCCGCGCAGTCTCCCGAGTGTCCTGTTTTCGACCTTCTTCTCCACAAATTTTCGCCGTTCTTTGAAAACCGTGTCGCCACTTCTTTCCCGGTTACTTGCTGAGAGTGTTGGGGCTGTCCAGTGGTGTTTGACAGTTTCCAGTGTGTGTGTGTGTTGTGTGTGTGTGTGTTGTGTGGGTATGTGTGTGTGTGTCTGTTCCAGATCCAGGCCACCCATGAACTCTCCTCTTCTCTCTGTCACTCCCCACCCACCCCCCCCATACACACATAAATATATATATAATATATATATATATAAAGAGAGAGAAGAGAGAGAGAGTTAAAACAAAGCTTGCTCTATGTCCTTAGATTGAAGAAATAGGGGAAGATAACAATCTTATCTGCAGTGGTAGATAAGTCCTGTCTGCCTAACTAACAGCAATGTGCATGAGGGGTGAATGGGGAAAAACAAAATAAATGTCTTCTCAAAATGAGCCTATACAGCAAGCTTAAAGTCTCCCCGGAAGAGAAATCTCCCAATAAGGGAGGGAAATCCTCACTAACACCTAACACCCTGGTCAGATTACCGATATTTCGAAACCTGATTGTTTCTCTCCACAGTGACCGCGAAAGTGGGTAAATTTGACTCCTCTGCCTTTCCGTTTTTTAAGTAGAATATTATGCTTCGCCAAGAGAAAGGCTGGTGTGCAATACCGTATAAGTTTTGTTGAGTTTTCAAAAAACAACCAAAGGGGCCACCTAAGAAGGCAAAAGAAAATCATGAAAGAGCAAAACAAGCTACATTTCTTGTGAAAAATAATAAAAATAAAAAAAAGATAACCTCTTAATAGTGCTGAGGCCAGTTCTTGGAATGAAATCTGCAATGGGACTAAATTATAACAACTAATAAATTCCATGGTTAAGTACCGAGCATGCCCATTCCCACAATTACAGTAGCAGCTTGGAGTTGCAATGACTGCAAGAAATATTGAGTTATAAACAAACTTGCATTATGGGGGTCTTAGCACTTGTGTTTAAAAAGGTATCTTTTTATATTTCTACTTTTCAAGAAAATGTGCTTGTTTTGCTCTTTCATGAATTTCTTTGCTTCTTAGGTGCACCTTTGGTTGGTTTTTGAAAACTCAACAAACATAACTAATTCGACGGTATTGCATCACCAGCGCCTTTGTCTGGGATCGCATAATATTCTTCTTAAAACCGAAAAGCAGAGGAGTCAAATTAACCAACCCCTTTTTTCCGCGGTCACTGAGAGAGAAACAATCAGGTTTCTCGAAATATCGGAATCTTACCAGGAGTTACATTTCGTGGAGTTTCCCTCCCCATTGGATGATTGTCTCTCCCTTTAGGAGACTATAACTTGCTGAAGGCATCATTTTGAGAAGCATTTTATTTTATTTTTCCCCATTCACCCACTCAAGCACATGCTGTTAGTTTAGGCAGAATTACTACTACTGGCCGATAAGAATGCTTATTTCCCCGAATTCCTTCACTCTAAGACATAAGACTAGCTTGTTTATAATTGAATATATATATATATATAAATATATATAGTATATATATATATCTATATAATTGCACACCACATCCTTTTTCTGGATAGCTATCTATCTTAAAAACCGAAAAAGGCAGAGGAGTCCAAGTTACCACGTTCCGCGGTCACTGAGGAGAAACAATATAAATATATATAATATAAAATATATATATATGATATATATATATATATATATATAT
>JAFLJL010013205.1:17500-20779 GCA_018398815.1 Conus ventricosus
GTCGACTCACTTTAAGTTCGACTGGGTTTTCCCAAACAAGGGGGCTCTACTTCGACTATGGGATTAGGCAATGAGGACCGTTTGAGAACTAACGCCAAAAGGGAAATCCTTCAAGGGGTAAGATTAGAACCAAATTTTCCAAAATTTTAAAAATTCCCATTTTTCAAACCCCTCTCTTCTCTCTCTCTCTCTCTCTCTTCCCGCATTTCTTTTTGCATCATGCTGCGCGGCAGTGCGGCTTGTGTTTGTGGTGTTTTGTCTGTGGTTTGGGATGCAGGTTTTTGGGGGTGGTGGGGTTTGGGGGGGGGGGTTTTTTTTGTGGTGGTGTGTGGGCAAGACAACGACTGACAGACAAAGAGCGACAGACGACAGACGAGACAACGGACAGACGACAGAAGACAGATAAGACAGAGCAGAACGGGTTGGGGCTGGAAACATTTTGTCCACCCCAGCTTTCGAAAGAAACCCACCTCAAAAAAGGAGGGAAAAAAACTTCCCCGACTTTTTCCCCTTTTCAAAAAAGCGAGCTGAAGGGACAAATACCCTTTATGATTCTGTGAGAAAGAGGACCCCGCCTCCATTAAACCCCAATAAACGGAAGTCCGGGTCTGGAGTTGGTTGAACAATTGAACCCGCTATTGGTTTAAAACTTGGTTCTTTGGGTGGTGGCTAGCCAGCATACGTTTTGTTAATTTGGTAAGGAACGGGTTTTAACGACAAAAATTGTGGCAAAAAGCGATAAGCAATTTAATTCCATTGAAAAAGTAAATTAAGATTTTTCTTCTCCTCTCTCCTTTTCCCCTTTTCTCTCCTCCCCTCTCCTTTGGATTGCGTGCACAAGTGCGTGCGTGTCGCGGCGTGCGTGTTTGCTGCATGCTACGCGCACGTGTGTGTGTTTTGGGGTGGTGTTGTTTTGTTGGGGTGGGTGGTGTGAGAGAGAGAAAGGAGAGAGGGGAAAAAGAGAGAGAGAAGAGAGTGTTGTGTGTGTTGGTGTTGTGGTGTACTGTGTTGTGTTGTGTGTGTGTGTGTGTGTGGGTGGGGTGTGTGTGTATTCGGCACAGGTGCTACACACTCAAGGCCCATCACACATATACCAACACCCCAGTTCCCCACCATCACCACCACCTACCTACCTCACGACCCCCCCCAAATTGCATTCTTTCCGAAAAAGTTACCCAGCCCACCGTATCCATGTTTAAAAGACAATTACCAAATGCTTTAAAACAAAAACCGAGACCGACTCATCCTGTTTTCCGAATTTCTTGTGATGTTTCCTTCACTGAAACGCAAGCAAACTCAACGTTTCCCTAAAACCCGCATCTTTCCCCCAAAAAAGAGCTTTGGGGGGTTATTTGTAAAAGAACAATAAGTGAAAAGCTCTTCTGCATCCTCTAGCTCTTCCTCCACTCTCGTTTTTTTAGGGCACTCTTTTTTACGGTCTCCCTGCACAAAACCCCGCTGATGTGTTTAGACAACGGCTTATGCCGCGACAACAGGTTCCCAAGCAAATTTAAAAGGGAGCAAAAGAGGCCCAAGTGATTGTGTTTTTGGGAAATTTTGGTTGGGGGGGGGTGGGGTTTAAAAAAAGTTTATTGGGGGGATTTTTTAAATGGTTAAAAAAGGAGAAATTTTGGGTAAATGGGGAAGAAAAGTTTTTTTTGGGAGATTGAAAATAAGAACCCCCGTAAAAAAGGAAGGTTGACCCTCTACCCAACAAAGGGGGGGAGTTTTTGTGATCCGTTTTTCTATCCCCCCCATTAAGCCCCATACTCCAAACTTGGGGGGGAAAGGGGATGCAAATTAACGTGTCATCCCAAACCCAAAGGCCAAACGGCCTTTTCTTTGAAAGTTGGGGATGGGATTTACGTGGTCAAGATTTATGCTCGCACAAAACGGAACCTCGGGTTTAAGTCTCATTCGAAGGGCTGTAGGGAAATGGGGTCAAACCAATTTAACTCCGAGGGAAAAATCCCCCTGTACCGAAACGGCCCGGCCGAGATTCGAACCCGCAACCCCAAGATTACGAGTCCGGCGCTCTACCACTAGGCTATTCCGGCCCCCTGACCATATTATAGTCGAGATTCATCCATTTATGGATGTGTCTCTGAGAGTAACTGCTCAGACTTCCTGACCAGCACAAAGGTGTCTATACGTCTTGGGCTATGAGACGCAGGTACGTATTATGACAGTAAGCTTGGAGCGCACCCATTGTCATGAGGTCTCAAACCAGAACGAAAATCCCGAAATCATCTTCATCGTCCTCATTCTCATTGATCAGCACTATAAACAAAAACTCTCAAATTCTGTGGCCCTTCATGCCAAGCTCTCATGGTGTGACCTCAGTTCGATGTTCTCTCCACGTCTAGCGCCTTGGTTCAATTCTATCCGGTGGTCACTGGTATCGGCCAAATTCATTGAGACAGCCGTTGAACGGACGACGTGGCGCCCCTGGAGGGAGAGCTCACTCACGCCAGCAAACACTGTCATCAGCAGTGGGCTTAGTAGATAGAGTCTAGTGCACGCTGGTTCAGAGCAGGACAGCACCGAAATGACTCCCCCCGCAGTGCAGTGTCTCCTCTGGTGGGTTGCTTCAGGACGACTTGACAGTGACTGCTCCCAATGGATGGCTGGTGTCAGTGCTGTGGCCAGTTGGACCAGGCTGTCTGTGGATGAACGGCGTGGACACAATGCCATTGAAGGGACACAGAAGAGGGGACAGAGAACGAAAAAAAAAAAATGAAAAGGATGTATCAATGGCCAAGTGGATTGTTACAGCTGATTGTACTTCAATGTCAATCAATGGACTGGTACAGCTGATTGTACTTCATTGTCAATCAATCTTGCTTAGTGTATTGTCATTATTGTTTTTGATTTACTTATCGCTTAAGGAGTTACGTTTTTTTTTATTTGGTGAGTTCAAGTTGGTTTATTGGTCAGTAAATGGACAGGTGATTAGCTGCAGTTAGTTGCTCAATGAAGTCACGTTGTATATAGCCCAGCTGACTGCAAATGGGCCATGTCAGGGTTGTCAGCCCTTCCTAGTCAACGTTTTCCATTCGTCAGTGGGCTGGGTTTGGGTTTGGGAAATGATGCAACGAATTTCCTGATGACAAAATATTGTGCACGGCAGTAAAGTCTGTTAATGAACTCTGATCCATTCGAAGTAAACGTAAACACTGCTCACTCTCTCTCATCACTCTCTCTCTCTCTCTCCTTCCTCTCTCACTCTCTCTCTCTCTTCTCTCTCTCTGTGCTGTGTGTATGTCTGTGAGTGAGTGA